>APFE031084832.1:0-27338 GCA_000404065.3 Pinus taeda | reverse complement strand
CTTCGTGAGTTTGGTGTCCAGCATTGACCAGAGACTGGACCAAAATGTGCTGAGAAACCGACTGTCCCGATTTGAGATGATAGACTATGGGATCCAAAAGTGCACCCACACTCATTCAAAGAAGAGTTTAGCAGTGGATTCTGCTGTCATATTCTTCTTGCAGGCCATCATAATGGCCATCTTCGAGAACCTGTCGACGACCACAAAAACACAGTCATTTCCATGCTTGGTGGAAGGAAGGCCTGACATGTAATCCATGGAGATGGATTCCCAAGGTCAAGTGGGGGTAGGCAACGAGGTATAGAGGTTGTGGTTCTTAATGGCCAGTTTGGCAATGGCATAGGAAGTACATGATCGAATGTACTTCCCAACATCCTATCGAAGATTCGGCCAATAGAAATAGTTTTACAGTACTGCCACTGTTTTCTCGACCCTGAAATGCCCAGCAGCCCGACTGTAGTGTGCTTCCCAAATCATCTTGGCACACTCGCTTGAAGGAACACAAAGGTGACCGAGGTGGCATAATAGGGCATCCTGGAGGTGAAAATCTGCAACCTGCCGACCCTCCAAGAGTGTCTGGTATGTGTGGCTGAATTCTAGGTTGCTTTTGTAGAGAAGTGGCCAATCAGAAGTCTCGTGCCCGCAAGAGTTGAGCACGGTGGTTAGCTTCATGATCGGTGGTCGACTGAGGAAATATGCAACGTTATTGGTGCTGCCCTTTTTATACTTGATATTCAAGCGAAACTGTTGCAGGTATGTAGACCACTTCTGATGGCGATCATTCTGCAATTTCCCTTGTGTCTGTATGAACTGTAGAGGTCGGTGTTCTGTGTGGATGACCATTTCCTTCCCCAAAATGTAATGCTTCCATTGTCGGCAGGCCTGTACAATGGAATACATCTCTTTATCATAAGTGGGGTACTTCCGGACTATGTCTGAGAGTGTTTCACTGTGATATGCCACTGGATGTCCATGTTGAGTAAGGACTGCCCCAATAGCATAGTCAGAGGCATCTATCTCGACCTCAAATGGTTGTTGTAAATCTGGTAACACGAGCACTGGTGCCGTGCAGAGGCGATCCTTCAACTCCCTGAATGCCTTCTGTTGAGCTTTAGACCAAAAGAATTTTTCTTTCACCCCGCCCTTGGTGACTTGACTCAAGGGCCAAGAAATATGAGAAAACCCCAACACAAACCTGCTGTAGAAGTTGGCAAGACCTAGAAAGCTGCAGAGCTCTGTTAGAGTGGTTGGAGAGGGCCAATCCCGAATGACTTGGACCTTGGCTGGATCAACATGCACCCCCTGTTCATCAATGATGTACACTAGATACTGAACCTGGGTCATGCCAAAAGTGCATTTCTCCAAATTGGCACATAGCTTGTGTTGCCGCAGTGTTTGGAGAATCTGTCGGATGTGGTGGAGGTGCTCTTCCCAACTCTGGCTGAAGATCAGAATGTCATCCAAGTATACTACTACAAAGGAGTTGGTGAATGGCCGCAAGATGTCATCCATTAGCCTCATAAAGGTTGCAGGAGCATTCGTCAATCCGGAAGGCATGACCAACCATTCGAAAAAGGCCCTCCTTGGCTTTGAAGGCAGTCTTCCATACATCAGAGGGTTCGATCGGTACCTGGTGATATCCTGACTTCAGATCAATCTTGCTGAAATATTTTGCCCCCTTTAGTTGGTCCAGGAGGTCATCAATCCGTGGGATCGGGTACCTATTACGGACAGTGATCTTGTTCAGCGCCCGATAGTCAATACAGAGTCTCCAAGTCCCATCCTTCTTCTGTACCAACACAATTGGGCTCCTGCAAGGCGATGAACTTGGACGAATGTGGCCTTTCTGCAATAGCTCCTGAATCTGCTTCTTGATTTCATCATTCTCCAGAACGGAGCGCCGATAAATTGGTCCATTGGGTAGCGGCGCACCTGGGGTCAGATCGATGGAGTGCTTGACCTGACAGTGCAGAGGAACCCCTACGAGTGAGGTGAAGATGTCCTCGTACTCCTCCATGACCTTGTCCATCTATAGTTGTCGTGTAGAGGGCCCCTGTCTAGAGGTTGTGGCCACCGTCTTCTTCTTTCCTTGAGGGTGTATCGTCAGGAAAACAAATTTTCCAGTTTTGGAAATGAGCTTACTGCATTGTTTTACAGTAATCAAAGAGATGGCAGTAGAGTTGGATCACCAGAAGCCAGAGAATCATCTCTAATTGTTCATCCTAATTATCAAATACAAACAACAGAGTATATTCAAGAGCCAATTTCATTTTCTGAAGTTACTGGTAGTATTTCTGCTTCTAGTGAATTAGCTAAAGAACCTGAAATTTTTGAGCCTGACACTAAACCTGCTATTTTTGAACCATCTTCAAGATTTGTTACTCCAACTTCTAGTGATCCTGGTTCACCTAGGGTAGGAAATATCATTACTCTAAATCTTCCTTCTGGCCTCATTTCCATTGAAGAACTTGTCAGTCTAGACGAAGACGTAACTCTTCCTGAAAACCAACAGACTTTAAATCTTAGGGAGCGTGAATCAATATTCTACAGTCCTTTTAAGAGTTTCACTTGGTGTTTATCATTCACAAAAATTTTAGAAAACCCGGGTCGTAGTTTTTCACCACCTCAAATTCCTTTTCATCCTACACCAAGAGGTTATTATCCTTCATCGATCATGTCAAGACAGTCATCTATGTTTTCCCAATCACTAGAAACATTTTTATCCGGCGGTCCTTCTGTTCCTTCAGGGTATCGGTCACTCTCTGGTACTTTTTCAGGAGCAACTCCTCAACCGATTGAACAAGTGTTATCATCTAGTAGTAATTGAACTCAAATGTTGAATGCATAACAAATCCTTATGATATCTAGTAGTACTCCAAATCCTCAACCTCAAGGTAGTCAGTTACTGCCTTGGGCTCAACCCCAAGGTAGTCAGTTACCGCCTGAGGGGCAACCCCAAGGTAGTCAGTTTCTGTCTAGGGGCAACCTCAAGGTAGTTAGTTACTGCTTGGAGGTCGACCTCAAGGTTTTCAACCTTCAGGATGGTACATACCCCAAGGTCAACCCCAGACTCAGTACATAACTCAAGGTCAACCCTAGTTTCAGTACATAGCTCAAGGTCAACCCTAGTTTTAGTACGTGCCTCAGGGTTATCAACCTCAAGGTCAGTAGCCAACTCAAGGTTTCCAACCACCTTCTGGTCAATCAATTTTACAAGGAGCTAGAAATGTACCACCTAATTATTAGCCCTCCGTTCAACCAGGTTATGGTCCTCCATATGCACAACCTTTTAGGGGTCCATACTCCAGAATGAAAATGGTGTGGGATCCGTCTCAAACTCAATAGAATATGTAACCTAATGTACAGTTACTTGATGAACCTAGATAACCTTTGGTTTCTGGTTCCACCCAGCAACGTGTCCAACCTACTATTCAAATCCCTATATCTGGTACAGTTCAGCAGCCTGGGCCTAGCTCACCTTGTACTCCGCCTCAAACTGTTGCAACTACTACAACTTCTGTTCAACCTACAACACCTGTTTCTGGAGTATCTGCAGCTCTAGTTTGTACTACCCCTGCATCAGTGCAAATTCCTCAAGTCTCTATGCCACAGTCAAGACCTACAGTTCAGACTTCGGTCTAGATGCTTGCAGGACAAGATGGTACAAGTATGATTTCTACAATTGCCACAATTCAATGACAATTCACATATCAATCGTACCAGGGATAGTATCAATTCAGTCCTACTATACAAAATCCAGTTTATCAGTATCAACTCTTTCCTGGCTATACTTATCAACAGCCTCAACAACCCTAGTTTGGTTCGATTAATCCTGGTTTTCCAGGAGGTTATAACATTCCTAATAGAAATCCAATTCCAGGTTATCCTGGATATCCTGCTCCTAGAGTTGGTCTCATTACTCAACGTTTTCATGACCCTAACCATCAGCTACCATTTATTGCAAATTTTGATTTCCTTGATTTGTCGTGCCTTACGAATGATCCAATTTACTATCTTCCGTATTGGCCACCAATGCCTAGTAAATTGCCCAATGATATCCCAAAATTCGAGGGTAAGTCAGGAGAGGATCCGTCAAATCACATTATGACTTATGAACTCTGGTGTGCATCTAATTCAATCATTAATGATTCAATTCGATTGTGTCTTTTTCAACGATGTCTTATTGGTCTCGCCGCCAAATGGTACATTGAGTTACCACAAGGCTCTTTTTATAATTTCAATCAGTTAGCCATTGCTTTCTTAACTCATTTTCAGTTTCCTGTTAGATACAACAGTGGCACGAAATTGTTAACTTCACTAAAACAATCCACATCCACATATATTTCTGATCATATTCATGAATGGCAACGTAGAAGGCGTTTAGTGAAAGTTTTCATTCTAGATCAAATTTTAGCGGAATGGTTCATTAAATCATTGTTACCCAAAATCACTGAAGATGTAGCTAAGGGAGGAGTTTCCACTGAAGAACAAGTCATTGCTCAGGCTTAGTACCTTGACCTCATCTATACGCAATCAAGTACTTTACAGGAAAAAATCCCTGATCTTCCAAAACATGGTCAAATAACTGCAGCTCCTTCAGGATCTCATGCCGCTGATGGTATGATTGGTTCAGTTAGTACTAAAAGTAAAAAGAATTATTATCCTATAATAACTTTAACTGATTCCTCGAAAGGAGATTCTTCCGCTGAAGTTTCTGCCGACAAGGATCATTTTACCAAAAAATGCCCACATCAAGCAGAGGTTTCGAAATTCGTTAAAGGTTCTCAAACGCTTGTTGTCTGGAAGGATCCTTTTCCTACTCAAGATAGTAAGATGATTGGTTCTTCCTCGAATGCCTTAGAAGAACCCATTATGATGATGTCTCATGTCAGGATTGTGATGTGATCGCAAGATTATGGTAGTAAAAATCTTGTTGGTGGTAAAGAAACAAAATCTTCTAATTCAAACACATCAACTACACCTCCTCCTAGTTTTGATCCACTATAGATTGAGAAACCCAACCCTGACTTAGTAATCAAACCACATGCTAAAGGTATACTTCATAAATTAGCTTTCAATCCACATGTGAGAGCTAATCAAAATTATAAGATTTTTGAAGACTTAGTATTTCCCATTCAACAATGTTGGCTTTGGAAGTGCTGCAATCATGTCGAGCACAACGTAAATTAGTATTGTTTGCTACAGGAGTTTCCGATATTCAACATTCCAACCTAATGATCTTTGATTTAGAGAATAGTACACCTTCCCTACTTGATCAAATGGCTATCGAGATTCCAGTTTTAGTCAAAAACAGACCTTTCTTTTGGACTATGATTGATGAAGGGGCTTCTACATGTATTATGTCAATCCAATGTTGGAAGTCACTTGGTTCTCCCACACTTATTATGTCTCTGACAATTCTAAAGGCTTTTGATGGCCGAGGGTTCCATCCTTTTGCTATTTTGTAGGATTTATCTATAGGGGTCGAAAGCAAAACCATAAATCTAGATGTGGAAGTGGTTGATGACCCCCTAGATTACGACCTTCTCCTGGGTCGTAGTTGGTCTTATGCTATGACTACTATTGTTTCATCAGTCTTTCGGCTTATCAAGTTTCCTCATAACAGAAATATCATTACAATAGACCTAACCTCTATGGCTAGTATTCAGCACATCGGTAAAACAAATAAACCTTATAAGGATGTTGGTGTAGGTTTGATTAAAGACTCTGGTTTACTAGGAACTTTTTCCTTCCCTCCTCCTAACGTATCGCCTTCTATTGCAAATATTCATATGATTTCATCGAATACTATTACTTTTGATGATCCTTGGATCGTACCTTCCGATTCTGAGGTGGATTCATTTGATGCTGCGATGCGTTTGAGTCCCTTTGAATTTTCATATCAGGTTTTACAGCCATTTTCTGATTCCTGACCAATCTCGAGGATAGTTTGTTCCTATGTAAACCTCGTTAAAAAATGAAACTGAGTGTCTCGAGGATAGTTTCTCCTGTGTCAACCTCATTCAAAAATGAAACCT
Source organism: Pinus taeda (assembly GCA_000404065.3). Taxonomy (NCBI): domain Eukaryota; kingdom Viridiplantae; phylum Streptophyta; class Pinopsida; order Pinales; family Pinaceae; genus Pinus; species Pinus taeda. The sequence goes on along the minus strand of APFE031084832.1, from coordinate 21,300 downwards.
GGCGTATCGAGGATAGTTTGATCTTGTATCAACCTCATTAAAAAATGAAACAAGGATCATGGAGCATAGCTCCTTATCTTGTGTCAAGCTCGTTAAAAAATGAAACAAGGAGTCGTGAGCATAGTTCCTTGTCTTATGTCAAGCTCGTTAAAAAATGAATCAAGGGTTTTGAGGAAAGTTCTTGATCTTGTGTCAACCTTGTTAAAAAATGAAACAAGAGTTATGAGGATAGTTATTTTATTGTGTCAACCTCATTAAAAAATGAAACAACTCACTTTCCAAATTGAGTCTTTGATTAAGATCTCATAAAATCCAAGTTGAGTCTTTCTAAGATCTCGAAAGTGAACTTTCATTCCATCCACCTCGTTGAATGCAATGAAGCTTGGGGGGCATGTACGCAGATTTGAGTCATTATGTTGGGGGCATGTGAACTTATAACAAGCATAGTTTTTTGTTTCAAGCTTGTGTAAACATGAAATCAAATCCAAGCAAAGTTCTCCATGATTCAAGCTTGTCTAAAAATGAACCCATACCCGATTTACATCTTGTGATCACCATTTTTATCTACTAAATTTTGCTAGATGAGCCTTGGTTGTTTCATTCCATCACCACCATCTCTTTGGCTGATCATATGCTTTCACTTGGTTGTTTTTCCTTTCTTGAGGGACCGCAGTGATGAGTGGTTTTATTAGCCAGCCTTTTAACCATTACATTTTTTGAGCAGTTCCACCATTGCTGGAACTAGTTGCTACCCTTTATACCACTCATTCCTCTAGGACGAGTCTTCTTTAAGCTCTTTTCTGACTCGTAAAATATGAAAAGATTGTCAAGTGTTTCCCTTTTTAACTCTTTAAATAGAATTAAAAAGGTGGTCCACTTTTAGCTCTTTTCTGACTGTATAAACATGAAAAGATCACTGGACTTTTGTCTTTTCAGGTTCGATACTGGTTATGAAACGACGTGTCTTCAATCACTCTTCTACTTTTTCGAATCAAGGTCACTAATTATGAAAAGTAATCCTTGATCGTAATGGTCAAGCGGTTCTCTCGAGTATTATTTTATAGTTTTTCGGGCTCGAGGGACACAAATTTATGAAAAAGCGAAACATTAGACTTTAAGCCCTTTTTAGACTCTCAAAAATTGAAAAGATTTTCGAGCACTTGATTGTTCGAACTTGTTAAAATAAATGAATAATCGTCCCTTCAGTATAAGTTTACCCCTTTTACGGACTGAAATGGACTATTTACGAAAAAGGTATATGCTAACTAATTACAATCAATAGAGTCCTCTTTAAACTCTTTTCAGACTCGATAAACATGAAAAGGTTGTCGAGCGCTTGTCTTTTCTAGCTCGTTAAAGTATTGGAAATGTCATCCCTCCTGTATTATTTTATCCTTTTTCGGACCTAAGGGATTATTTTACGAAAAAGTACCCCCATGGAGCTTTCTTAAGTTTTTCTTCTCACTCCCTAAAATTGAAAAACGTCGAGTTTCTCCTATACTGGACTCGTTAAAATTTAACAGTAAAGGACCTGTTCAATTTTAAACAGGAACGAACCACTTCTTCTTAGGGTTCAAATTTTAAACTAAGTTGGACTCATCCGAAGGATGAGTTTATAAACAAGCAAATGTTATCCTCCTCAAGCTTGTTAAAAATAAAGAGGTACTTGCCAGAAATGGTGGGGGAAAAGAGATAAAAATTGTCAGAGTATGCATAGCAGAAACAAAACAATTATACACACAGCAAAAATCATGAGACAACAAGTTTAACGTGGTTCACCCAACCAATCTGGGCTATGTCCACCAAACAAAGGCATCAACAATCTTATTATTCAATAGTAGATTACAACACTTTAATTCCTCACACACTCTCAGCTCAAACATCCTCTACGAGCTTACATTTTATAGCTGGGAGTAGAAAACTAAATCATAAATTCTCTCACAACAAATATAGGAAGCAATAACTCCTCCTTAGAAATAACTGGAGCTAACTTAGAAACAAAACCTATTGTTGTCACATTCATGAGATTTTTTCCTAATTTAATTAACAAAAAAATCTCAACAATCTCCACCTTGACAACAATTAGCCTGATACCCTGTTCCTTTATTATTTTATCTTTTCTACAAGCCAAGAGAATCTAGACACCAATATAGCTTCTCTAACAAAACTTGTTTTGTGAACATGTCTGCACAGTTTTCCTTTGTATGCAATTTTTGAAGAGAGACTCCCCTTTCAGTGATAACTTGTCTTACAAAATGGTACTTGATAGGTATATGCTTTGATTTACTATGATAGGCCAGATTCTTAGCCAAATGAATTGCACTTTGACTATCACAAAATAACTTGATGTTGTCCTATAACCTACCAAACTCACCAAACAAACCTTTCTACCAAATCGCTTCTTTGCAAGCATGTGAAGCAGTTATGTATTCTGCTTCAGTAGTGGATAAAGCAACAATGTTTTGTAGCTTTGACATCTAGCTAATAGCTCCACCTGCAAGAGTAAAGACATACCCTAAAGTTGACTTTATCTTATCCAAATCACCTGCAAAATCGGAATCAACATATCCGCAAACAAATTCACTACTCCTGTTATAAGTGATACAATAATCACTTGTGCCTCTCAAATACCAAAGCACCCATTTTACCGTTGACCAGTGTTCTTTTCCTGGATTTGCCATATACCCGCTGACAACCCCAACTAATGTGAAATATCTGGTCGAGTACAAACCATCTTATACATCAAACAAACTACTACATTGGCATATGGAATTCGAGACATATATTCTTTTTATTCATTTGTATTAGGACATAAACTACAAGAAAGCTTAAAATGGGAAGCTAAAGGGACTGAAACAGGCTTCAGATTGTTCATACCAAACCTCAAAAATATTTTCTCAATATACTTCTGTTGTGATAGCCACAGCTTACCATTGCTCCTGTCTCTGAAAATCTCCATGCCCAAAATCTGTCTTGCTGCTCCTAGATCTTTCATATCAAATGTCCTAGCCATCTGAGCCTTTAAAATGTTGATCTCTATTATGCATTTGCTTGCTAAAAGCATATCTTCAACATACAGCACTAAGATAATGAACATGCCATTACTTAATTTCTTAAAGTAAACACAATGATCATATTCACTTCTTATATAATTTTGACTCATCATGAAAGAATCAAATTTCTTGTACCATTGTGGAGGCGACTGCTTCAGACCATAGAAAGTCGTTAACCACTCTTGAACATGACACTTTTTATTAAACTGGGTTGGGAAATCCTTTCCCTAATAGTTAATCAAACCACATTGAAAGTCTTCAGCCAGTTTCTAGGTATTAGCTTTGGGTCAATTGTCACCAAGCCATCTGTAGTGTCATTATGTGTTCAAGAGAATAGTTCAAACAAACCATTCATCTACAAGATATTTGTCATCCATTTTGACCATCCGTGAGTAAGTCCTTGCCGATATATTTTTTCAAAACTTGATCTATGATTTCATGTTGTGGGCTTGCCTACGACAGATCGCTTTCTATCGATTTCAGCTCATTATCTAGGAAGTTGATCTAGAACATGTTAGTACCTTGAAATCTGCATGCCCTAATGGCAGGTTTCTCGCCTTCGATGATAGGTTGCATCATTAACCTTCGATCAAATGATTCTATGGCATGTTCGACTTCAGCGCATTTATTCACATTTCATGGATTGTACTGAGTACTTTAAGAGCCATTGAAATTACTGGTGGTTTCCATAACACTTGTTAATAGTCCACATCATTGGCTGGTAATCAAGTGGTTTCTACCGTGTTTGACTTCGACACATTCATTCACATGGAAAGAATCGTACTAGTTCGGGAAGTGGAAATCAAGACCCTAGATCTAGCTTCTACCATCCAAGCTGCGAGGAATTTTGTTATTCATTATGCACTGGACTATTCATAAACAAATGGCTATGTCCATACTGTGTCTACATATGTCTATACTCTTGATGTATTAAAAATCATTCCTGTATCAAAACAGATTAGTCAGTTTTGATCTGTGTATGCGAATGCCTACCTCAGCGATGATATGTCTACATATACATATTTTTCATTGAATGTTTTTACAGGTTCTGACTGGGGTGTCCACAAGATGATCCTTGAAATGATAAAGTACTTCACTCTTCATACATGACAGACTCTATCTCCATCTATTACAGAATTTGCACTTTAGGGGTAAATCTGTTGCACTAAAAATTGTCACCTTGACATTCTGCTATCTGTGTGAGTTCATTACCACTCATACTTTCCTCCTCTGCAAGTCTAAAACATCAGTTCTTCATATCAAGCCCTAAAAATAAGATAAAATATCTCAAAAATTTGTAAAACTCTAGTTCCGCACTTTCTCTTTGTATTACTTGCGGTCCCACACCTAATGGTCATGTCTCTGGCGCACCTGATCGCACTGTCTCTATGTTAAAGGAGCGGACACTTGTAAAAGTTAAAAGGCATAAGTATATTTTGAAAAACTCACTTTTAGTTATTTCTAGAAGCTTCTGGAAGGAATCTTGAGGTGGCAAGTTTGCTATTTTAAGGTTCATATATCCCTTACCTTAAGGAGCTAACCCCTTGATGTGAGGAGCTTATCCCTTTGAAGGAGGTTTCTATCCCTTCATAGGTGGAACTATAACCTCCTTCTCTGCACTATAAAAAGAAGCATTGGGTTGATTAATAGGGAGTTAGAAGCTTATGATTTTTTGAGGGAAAATGCTGCTGGAACTTAGTCTTCTTTAGTTGAATTTTTATGAGGAAATATTACATACCTCTAAGATCTCATTTGGAAGAGTGCAAGGCTTGTCAAAGTAAAGGAAATTCTTGTTTTGGACCCCAGGAAGAGCTTGTTCAACATCAAGGCTGAAAAGGTTGTAATGTTCTTCTACTTCGAAGTTAATACAAATAAATTTGTTTCTCTCAATAAGCTGTTGATTCATGGTTTATTTTATGGATTCCTTGATCACCATAATAGACATGATTTATGATATTTTCTATGCAGGTGCTATTTAATGTTTTCTTGTTTGTGAGTGCAGGTCCTTAAAGGTAACTCTTTCGAATGATTAAAGGATGACTACTACGAACAAGCATTGGATCTAAGGTAGGATCTTAACACCTTTGTAATATTTACTTACAAATTGCATATATCTAGAGAAAGATAGGTTTGTTTGTCTGTTTGTTGCTAGACTATCTTCTAATACTAGGGAGATCAGCCTTGTCCGCAAGATCAATTTATCCAGCCAACACACTTAATACTTAAGATAAGATGTTTTTGTGGATTTTTTGATTGAAAGGTAATTTCACATGGGGTTATTTACTTTCTCCTAGGTAAATGCAGTTTAACCTTAGGAAAAGGGGTTTTATTAGGCTACTGGGGGAATGGGTGGAGATGAATAGTTATGAAGGGGATTCTAACACTTGATGTCCATAAATCATTAAGCTGAGGGTGTGGTCCCTCCAAAAGTAAGAGAAATTCTCTAAGCCTTTATGACTTCAAGGATTTAAGTACTAGAACTTAGTTATGAATCAGGAAATTAGTAAATAAAAGGGATGAAATGGCTGAGGGGATGTTAATTAAACCAACTTGTAAACCATTGTTCTTGCTTTCTTTACTACTCACGCACATTGAAAGATGTATTTAAACATGACACAAGTGCTTTTGTGCAATCAACTTGATACTTTAGCAACCTTTCCTATACTTACCCATTTCGTACCCTACCATTTTTTCTACATTTTATTTGGCTGCATTTAGGCTAGAAAAACCTTATCAATCCATTTTTTTTAAAGTAAACTATCTATTTCTAACCTTATACCATCCAAGGGCTCAGATTAAACAAATGAGCTCCTTTTATTTTCTCTACCTATCTAATGATCTGTCAAGATTAAACTGTTTGGTGATATTTTATTCTCTAACTATAAAAATAAAGTTCAAAGAATGACATAATCAAGATTAAACAATTTGATTACCATGGATTGTGGCTTGAGTAATAAGTTGGAGACAATCATTATTATGCATGAAAGTAAATAGTAGTGGCATTTATACTTGCACACTTTCATTGTCTCTTTTTGTTTTTGGGGTTCATATATTTTCATTCTTTTACCTTCTCTTATTCTTTTTTTCCTTTGATTTTTCTTTTAGGACATGCCCTCTTTACATTTTTTATTTTTAATATGGAAAATATCTACAAAAAGCAAAGGTATGTACAATATTACAAGGCTTAACCTTAGTCATTCAAAATTATGACTCCTATTGGTATAGGAACCTAACATCTTTGAAGAAAATGAAGGAGGTTTTTTTTTTTATATCAATAGTTCTTTAAAAACATTTTTTTTTTCACAATTAATCTCTATTTGGTTGCAAAAACATTAAAAAGGCAGGAACACACTTCTTCAAAAAACAAACTGGAGCAAAAATGCAACAAATTTGTGATTTGTGAAATTGAGCATTTCCTTCAACTTTAATTGATACAAATAGATTATATATTACTTATGGAGCCTCGTCAATCTTTTCAATACCTTCATACACCTTATTTTCTTTATTTTCATTAAACCACCACCTTTGCAGTAGGAACACAACAAATCCCCTACAATATAAATGTAGCAAGTGTCCCACTACGGAGGATGGATGATGAACTCTACGAGTTTTTTGAATAAAAAACATCTCTTTATAACATTTCATGTGGTCTAGAACTTTGTTTGAGTGCAATTATGACTTTTCAAATTTAGAAATGTCCAAGCGCAATGTAAGGGAGAAGCATAGTAGCAACCTTACACCTTTGGTGCTTGCAAATGGTGACAAGGATATGACATAAAATTCTATTTGACTATGTAATTGACTGAAAATACACCACTAACTTGTCCCAAAGATGGAAAATAAAACCCACTATTACCTTTATCTATGACTTGGATGACACATTAACCATAGACTTACTAAAGCTAGAATTTTTATGAAATCAATGATTTGATGTCTTTCATCACTGAATTGTTTTTATATATCCTAACCTAAATTGACACTAAATACTTGACCTCACACACTTCAGAAAACGTGATGACTTGATCTCTATCAGATCATAGCAAAACTTTTAGAAATTGGCCAAAACGATAAAATGACTAAACCTGACTTTGCTTATTATAGCATAGAACTCTAAAAAAACTATTGACAAAATTTGAAGAAAGAGGTAGAAGAGTTTGTGGATAGATGCTTGGATTTTCAACAAGTAAAATAAGATTGTAAGAATCTAGCTGGTTTGCTACAACTGATTATGATTTGAGAGTGGAAGTGGGAGGCCATTTCTGTGCACTTCATCACATGTTTTCTGAGGACATCTAGATAGAATGATTCTATCATGGTTGTGGTTGACAAGTTGAAAAATACAATTCACTTCATTCAAATAAAGTATACATATTCAGCTATTGATGTATCACATGTATTTATCATAGCTAAGGTAAGGTTACATGGTGTTCCAAAAACAAATGTCTGATACATGGATGCTAAGTTCACTTCTAGGTTCTTGAAAGAGTTATTTGCAAGTTTAGGCATAAAGTTGGAATTCAACACAATATATCATCTAAAAATAGGTGGACAAACAGATAGGTTCAACAAGATATTCGAGGACATGTTTAGGATGTATATGGCGCATCAGGAGTGAAATTGGGAAGAGTATACTCCACCGGTTCAGTTCACTTACAATAATGAATATGAGGACTCTATGAGGATGAGTCTGTTGTAGGAAATATATGCGTGGAGTTACAATATTCTTATGAGTTGGAGTGGTTGATTTAATGGGGTATTGATTGGACAAGACATGTCGGCAGAGATGGAACAGGAAATGGAGGTTATCAAGAAGAATTTGGAAGCAACACAGAATAGGCAGAAAAGTTACGCAGATTAGAATAGGATGATTAAGGAGTTTAATGTTGTGCAATAGGTATACTTACACATCATGACCAAGAAGATCTCCTCGAGGATTGGATCATGTGCCATGTTGGCACCTCAGTATTGTGGACCTTTCAATATTACTTAGATGATTGGACTAGTGGCCTATCGACCAGCACTTCCCTCGATAGTGAAAGTCCATTATTTTTTTCATGTGCCATTTCTTAAGACTTATTTTAAATATGTTATTGATGTGATTGAATGATCTTTATTACAGGTGGATCGAGAAGGAGAATTCTTGTTGCAACCTTAGTTCATTTTGCAGAGAAATATGCTCATGCTCTAGAATCGAGCAATCAAGTAGGTTAAAGTGCAATGAAATAACTTTGGGCCCAACGAAGCTCCATGGGAGATGGTACATTAGATGCACTATGTATATACTTCTCTATTCACTTGTTGAGTGAATGTTCTTGATATATGTTTTGGTGTGATGTTTTCACATGTGTATATATGTATATGGATGTAAATACTACCACGAGTTTTAATATAAAGCTCCAATAAGCAGTATGGGTATGTTTTCCATTTTGTTATGTTTCTCATGTTGGTTTCTTTCAACATATTGATAATTGTAAATACTGAAATGAGCTAAGTTATAAAGCTCCATGGACAGTATGTTTTGCTTTCAACAATCTTGTCGGTTGTAGGTGTCAATGAACATCAAGGATGGTGTTCCCCTATAGGGGAGGTTCTCTAACATCCCTTGTTAAAAATCCTTGTAATAGAGTTAATAAAGGAAAAACAATAACCATAGTCATGGGACATGTATTCCAAGTTGAATTTTGGGAAAACCACAGTGACGAGGATCACATGTGATTAGTTAATGGCTATGGAAAATTGGCAAACAAAATGGCAAAGGATTTGGAAAGGCATGAGGCATTAATTAGCATTTTATTTATGAAAGTAATGGAAAATATGGGAAAAGGGAGGTGAAAGGTCACAGGTTAGATGTGGGGAGGAAAATGAAATAAAATACTGGAAAATTTAATAAAATAGAAGCCTCATTTATAAAAAGTCTTTTGAGAATCAATTAACAGACTTTGATATATTTAGTTTTGGATCTCTCTCTATTATATCTCTCTCTCATACACTTGGAAACCTAGATTTCTTGGAGGACTCTTGGAGAAGTGTGGCATGGTTTGCATTAGGAGAAAGAGGAAATGGAAGACCAATAAATCACAAGAGGACATCGAGATCAATAACTAAAATGGGCTTTGCTTGCAGGTACCGAGGTCAATGTATGATTGCATTGCTAATTTTTGCATGCATGGCATATGCATGGGGTTCATGGTTTTGATTTGTCATTGACATGGAGGATTGCCTAGATTGAGAGTGGTTTGCCTATCCATTCCATTTCTTGGATAATCATGACATTGTGGGTTTTACTTTTGTTTTCTAGTTGGTTCTCATGTTCCTTTGGTTGGTGGTTGAGTTATTAGTTCCTAGAAGCCTTAGCTTGACAAACGTTATGGAAGCCCTATAATAGCTTGGGTTGAGTTACTAGTGGTGGAAGCCTTAGCTGGAAAAATGTTGTGGAAGCCCTTGGTGGGTTGAGTTACTAGTTATGGAAGTCATCATTGGAAAAACACTTTGGAAGCCTCACAACAATTATGGTTTGAGTTACTAGTCATGGAATCCTTGGTTGGAACAAACACTCTCGATCACACGACAACTTGTATAGAGACCGATATGTTGATGGTTAGTGGTGTATGACTGTGAGGTGGAATCAATGGTCGTGGTATTTTTTCCTCTAGAATCCCTCATTTGGTTTTGTTTAGTTTGTTCCATGAGATCCCACATTCATTCTTGGAATATGATGAATGGATGATTCGTTCAAAGAGATAATTGGCTCAACACAATCTATGGTGAGGTGGTATGTGGAAGTTCAACAACTTGTTGCATTTTTCATATGTTAACAAGAGCTTGATTCCTCTTGTATTTCATGGGTAAATGTATTGGATTTTTTTGTCATTTTTATGAGTGCTATAGCCTGGTTATTTCTATCGGTTATTTGTTTGTTATGAGGATGTTTTATGAAAAACTTGATGTATGGTTCTCATAATGTTTTGATTAGGAAATTAATAAAAAATGAATATATGGCCTAATATATGATAATGCAACTATTTTGATAAGGATTCAATGCTTCCTTATGAATCTAATATAAGTACGACACCCCTATGCTCATATCTTTTCTTATGACCGGTATATTACACATTTGTGACATCTTTGACGAAATGTTTATCATGGCTAGTGGGGATCAGATTAAGTACTTATACCAATATTTGCATTCGTAACCTTGTTTCAATGTTATTCATCATTTCTAAAACTTTCATGAAGTTTTGAGAAGTGACCTTTGACGTGGCCCTGAAAAAGTGGCTCAGAATCCGGGATCGCTAGCACAAAACTACTTGAAAAAATTCACAGTCGCTAGCATACCTTGCTATCAAATCAACTTGAAAGTCGCAATTTCATGCATGTCTTGTGATCAAAGAGACTCAGGATCCTCGTCAATATATTGTGAAGTGGTTTCATGGGTTGACCACTGCGAAGAGTTGGTTGGCTCCTCACGATTCTATAACATTTGTGGAAGATCACTTTGGTTTCATTATTTTGTTTCCACTTCCTTAACTATACGTGGTAGGTTGAACCACATCATAGTAGCCTCTCGTCACATGTTTACCCCAACAAACTCGTTAACTTGGGTAAATGTGGGAAGGGGGTGTTACATTATCAACAATTATTTGGTGGATGGTAGGAATTTAGTCTCCAAAGACTATTCTAAAGTATTTTAAATGTTGATATTTATCTCAAAAGTAGTTATGCCCTTTTTTCACTTTTAGTGAAATTAATTAATTAAAAAATGCCATATAGACATGAGTTATAGTTTTTTGAAAATGTGATATTATTAAGTAAAGTGGGAGTGAACCTCTATGGTTAAGAATAATGTTATGTGTTTTTCTAAATGCTTATATGTTTACCTCATATATTAGCTCTTTTTATAACTAATATAATAATAGAAGTTTAAAATTAAGTTATCATTTAGTTAATTTTAGTGAATATTTTATTTTATTAATTTATTTATTTTTTGGCAATGTGATATGTATCATGAGGTAAGTTTCTTAATGACTATTGATATCTACTAGCCATTTAATTTATATGGATGCATTAATTGTTAGGTAGACATTAGGGTATTTAATTATATTTTAAAGGTAGTTATGTTGTTTGATTTAAATTCATTAATTAAGAAAATGTCATAGGTTTTTTGGGGTTGTGGTAGTAAGCCATGACATCAAATATCTTTATGATTAAAAAACTTATTACATGTTGTTTTAAATATTTAAATTTTAACACATTTATTGATTATTTAATTAGTTTTTATGACAATTTTGTTTTAACAACATCAATTTTATCATGTACATATATTAATTATAATTAATCATAAAATAGTAATAATCTCATTTTTTTTTAATTTTGGCAAATGTGAGATGTATTATGAGGTAAGTTTTTAAGTGCCTATCCACACCTACTAGCCATTTAATTTATAGGGATGCATTAATTATTAGGTAAATATTGGGTGTTTAAACTCTATGACATATTCTAAACTATTCTTACTAGTAATCACAAATCAAAGGATGATATTTATTTTAAAGGTAGTTGTATTGTTTTAATTAAATTCATTAATCAAGAAAAAATCATTATTGTTTCTGTATTAGTAAGCCATGACATTGTAACAATGTCTATGTCATAGATTTTCACTATTAAAAATCATATTACATGTTTTGTTAAATATATAAATTTGTAACACATATTAATTCTTTATAGTTGATAATAAAATAATAATAATTTAAAATAAAGTTATAATTTAATTAATTTTTTATACTTATTTTTTCCCTTAACATCTATAACTTATATCAAACATATATTAAGTTTTTTATTAATTAGTTCTAAATACATTCTTTAAATATATTAATAATTTTTTACATTATTTTTATACTTAATAATTAAATAGTCGATAATTTAATATAAATTTTTAATTTAATTAGATTTTATGATTTTTATGTTTTTCTTTTTAGCAAAATCAAATTTATCACACATATATATTAATTCTTTATAATTAATCATAAAAAAATAATAATTTAAAGTAAAGTTTCAATTTAGTTAATTTTTAGGGTTTTGTTTTAATGGTGTATCATGTAGTAATAAGTACTATTTTGAAAAACACATATCATTTTGAATTAGAAAATGATTAGGTATGAAGGAGGCATTATCTATTTAGTTATTTTCAAATGATCATGAACTACTCACTTCTCATGAATTTGAATTTAAATTTGTCACTCCAATAATTTCATTATAATAATAATAATGATCTTGACACTATTTATATTTTGTGTTAAGTCATGCCTTCTATGTTCATGAATTTGAATTTAAATTGATAGCTCCCATAATTCCATAATAATAATAATAATAATAATAACAACATCACTTATATTGTGTTAAATCATGTTCTCTATCTATGTAAAGGTTTGAAATATTTTTTTAGACTACAAAAATCATGCCATTAATTCATAGGGGATTTAAATTTTATTTTAAAGATAGTTATGTTGTTTGATTTGACTTCATTAATTAAGAAAATGTCATAGGTTTTTTGGGTTTTAGTAGTAAGCCATGACATCAAATATCTTTATGATTAAAAAACTTATTACATGTTTTCTTAAATATTTAAATTTTAACACATATATTGATTATTTAATTAGTTTTTATGACAATTTTTTTTAACAACATCAATTTTATCATGTACATATATTAATTATAATTAATTATGAAATAATAATAATCTCATTTTTTCTTTTTTAATTTTGGCAAATGTGAGATGTATTATGAGGTAAGTTTTTATGTAGCTATCCACTTCTACTAGCCATTTAATTTATAGGGATGCATTAGTTTTTAGGTAGATATTTGGTGTTTAAACTCTATGAAATATTGTAAAATATTCTTACTAGTAATCACAAATCAAAGGATGATATTTATTTTAAAGGTAGGTGTATTGTTTTATTTAAAGTCATTAATTAAGAAAAAGTCATTATTGTTTTTGTATAAGTAAGTCATGACATTGTAACAATGTCAATGTCATAAGTTTTCACTATTAAAAATCATATTATATGTTTTGTTAAATATATAAATTTGTTAAACACATATTAATTCTTTATGTGATATAGATAAATAATGATTTAAAATAAAATTATAATTTAATTAATTTTTATGACTTATTTTTTTTTTAACATCATTATACTTATTATAAACATATATTAATTTTCTATAATTAGTCATAAATACATTGTTTTAAATATATAAATTTTTTACATTAATTTGAATTTAAATTTGTCACTCCAAAAATTTCATTATAATAATAATAATGATCTCGACACTATTTATATTTTGTGTTAAGTCATGTCTTCTACATTCATGAATTTAAATTTAAATAGATCGCTATTCATGTTAAATCTATATTGTGTTAAATCATGTCCTCTATCTATGTACTCTTCATGAACCACAATAAAAGGTTTGAAATATTTTTTTAGACTATAAAAATTATATATGATTAATGAGAAAATACTTTTAATAATAATAATTATTATTATTATTATTAAACTGATTATATTTTTATAATAATTTTATTTCTTATATTTTTTAATATGATAGTTATTATTATTAAAAATAATTTTAATATACTAATAATTTTTTATTATTATAATTAATTATTATAAAAAATTAATATGATTGTATTAGTTTATTAAAATATTAAAAAAGAATTGGGAATTCCAAGGTAGAATCATTTTAATGAATTAATTATTAAGTAGGAAGAACACATTAATTTCTAAATTATTTTAAACGATGAGTACATGTGGCAGTATTGTAACAATGGTATCACTTCTCAAGTAGCATACACGGCCTATGTTCCATTTCCTATAGTTGTTTACAGAGCGGGTACCAGGTACATATTTTAGCATCGATATGTAATATTTCTATATAAATAAAACCCTAAGGACTCTCTCATCTCTACAGCAGGGAAATTGCTTTGTTGTTTGGTGGATGGTAGGAATTTAGACTCCAAAGACTATTCTAAAATATTTTGAATGTTGATATCTATTTCAAAACAAATTATGCTTTTTTTTCACTTTTAGTGAAATTAATTAATTAAAAAAAATGTTATATAAACATGAGTTATAGTTTTTTGAAAATATGGTATTATTAAGTAAAGTGGGAGTGAACCTCTATGGTTAAGAATAATGTTATGTCCTTTTCTAAATGTTTATAAGTTTACCTCATATATTAGATCCTTTTATAACTAATATGATAATAGTAGTTTAAAATTTAGTTATAATTTAGTTAATTTTAATGAATATTTTATTAATTTAATTTAATTATTTTTTGGCAATGTCTTTGGGAAAACTAGTGTCTTTTCGATCTGCTAGTCCCACTAGCATTTGTAACTATCCTAGAAATAGACAATCAAAGCAATTTGAGATTTCCTCTATGTATGATCGATAAGGGAGAAGCAAAGGGACCAACCTGGATCTTCCGCTTGACTCCTTGCTTGATTTCTCTCTCTCTTCATAGAGCTTACGCCTCTTCTCCTACTTATCCCACTCAATGAATACCTGTAGAGGCAAAGTAACAAAACACCATCAAGGCATCTTGATCTATTATATCATAAGCAATGCAGAATCAAAAATACATTGAACATATAATGGCATTCACAAATACACGATTGTATGGAGGAAAACTAAAAGAACTTTATTAATAATAGAAGGGAGAATTACAACCCAGCTGTCTGATCTAGCATCATCCTCCCAGCATCAAATCCCTCTTCACCTCATGAAAGAAACATCACCTAACAATACAATGCCCTTTCTCAAAGACAGACTATCAGCACTTCCTTACAAATTACCAAATTCCAGCCTCTAGATCTCTCAGATGAGGGATCCATTTATAGATGTCTACAAGGGTGTGAGTCATCTCTCGGTTTTTGATTAGTGTCATTCCACTTGTTGTTCTTGGTTCCACTTGGAGATTTTCTGGATCTCTTACTCATCCTTGGGCGAATTCAGAGAGGCAAGTTTCATAGGAGAAGTAAACTAGTGTCTTTTCAATCTGCTAGTCCCACTAGGATTGGTAGTTATCCTAGAAACAAACAATCAAAGCAATTTGCAATTTCCTATATGTATGATAGATTAGGGAGAAGCAAAGGGACCAACCTTGATCTTCCGCTTGACTCCTTGCTTGATTTCTCTCTCCCTTGACAGAGCTTGCGCCTCTTCTCCTACTTATCTTGCTCAATGAATACCTGTAGAGACAAAGTAACAAAACATCATCAAAGCATCTTGATCTATTATGTCATAAGCAATGCAAAATCAGAAATACATTGAACATACAATGGCATTCACAAATAACAACATTCACATATACATGATTGTATGGAGGAAAAATTAAAGAACTTTATTAATAATAGAAGGGAGAATTACAACCCAGTTGTCTGATCCAGCATCATCCTCCCAACATCAAAGCCCTCTTCACGTCATGAAAGGTAAGATCACCCAATAATACAATGCCCTTTCTGAAATGAAAACTATTAGCACTTCCTTACAAATTACCAAATTCTAGCTTCTAGATCTCTCAGATGAGGGATCCATTTATATATGTCTGCAAGGGTGTGAGTCATATTTGGGTTTCTGATTAGTGTCATTCCACTTGTTGTTCTTGGTTTCACTTGGAAATTTTTTGGATCTCTTACTCATCCCTGGGCGAATTCAGAGAGGCAAGTGTCGTAGGAGAAGTTTTTGGAAGATTCCATGAGCATCCACTTAGCAAACTGTCTCGAAAATTTGTCCATCCCTGCTCATCGCACCCCATAGAAGGCCTCTTTAGTATGCATCGCACCTGGCTAGTGTAGAAGTTAGTATGCATCACACCTTGATAGTGGAGCAGTCAGTATGGTCTAGTTATGGCCAGTTCTGAGTGGTTTTTCAGGTGGAACTTTTGGGGAATGATGTAAGCAGTTGACCATGATCCTTCAGGGTATAAAACAAAAATTTTAAGGGTTAAAGAGCCTGTGGTTTATTGACATATAATATTGGGTTTGTAGTGCCCAAATATGTCTATAATAGTTGCCCCCTAAAGCATGAAGTTGTAATTCTTTTGATGTCGGGTGAAATGCTTTATAAGATACAATATAATACATCATCATCATATTATCTTCACGATCTAACTAAGGTGGGCATTCCCATACTCAGCATTATAAATTCATTTTCATGTACATAGGACAAATAATCATCTGCAATTGTAGACTAGTGATTCGTCATATGAGGAGTCATCTTGCCTGGATTAGATGACTATCTGTGTAGATTCTATACATTTGATGTCTTTATATCCCTTAATATATTGCAGCCCGGACAGATGAAACTAGATCCAGGGTCTTCAAACTTATTCAATCTTCACCCGATGTACAAGTTGATCGATGTGAAAAGGTGTCTTGAAGTCAACCATGGAAAGACATCACCTGATTACCAGACAATAATGTAAGCTGTTAACAGGTGCGAGAGGAATCACTGATAATGATAATGACCCTCAAGGTACTACAGTACAATTGACATGGTGTGAATATATGATCCGATGTTGAACACCATGCAAAATCTTTTGGTCGAAGGCCATTGATGTAAACATATCACCGGAAGTGAGAAACTTGCCATTAAGGCATGCAAGCTTCAAAGTAATGAAAGGGTTGTTTCTTTGTCAACCTCTTAGATAATGAGTTAATGTCAACAAGAAGTGACCCGTCGTAGGAGGGCCTTAATGTATCCCACATCTACGACACGAAAGGAAGCAAATGATTTTCTGGAGGTGAAAACGATCTGATGATATAAGGTTCAGGAATGGTGGTCATGAAAAATGGAGCTTGAAGGTATTGCACTGGATGAGGCATTAACTGGATGGTGAATTCTATGAATGACTTCTCTTGAACATATCGGCGAAACTGAGATGGATTGATAGCATTAACCCCAAAATATGGATGGTATGGAGGACCAATGGTGATATGACCAGTGAATGGAATAACCCAACCCGACTTAATCATGGTGATGGAGTGAAAGTGTCATGTTCAAGAGCAACCTACTACCAATAAAATTCTTCAAGTTTTCTTCCCTTTTTCCCCAGTCGTTGCTAACCAGTACCTCTTTATTTTTTTCAAGCTTGAGGAGGATAACATATGCTTGTTCTATAATTTGCCCTTCGGGAAAACCTGTCGCTCTGTTTTAGCGAGTATAACGACAATGAAACTCGTTCTTGTCTGGGTGGACAAGTTTGTCGCTATTGTTTTAGCGAGTTTAACAACAAAGATAACTTGGTTCTTTTCATGTTTAGAGAGTTTTAAAATAGACAAAAAGGAAACTCCAGCAGTTCTTTTTCGTAGCATAATCCCTTAAGTCCTAAAAAAATTAAAATAACACAAAAGGGATGATTTTTTGATAACTTTAGAAAGCCAAAAAGACAAGTGCTCGAACTTTCTCAAGAGATAATCCCTCCGGTCTGAAAATTTTAAAATATATAAGGGGGATGGCATTTCCAATCACTTTAGCGAGCTGGAAAGGCAAATAGCTTGACAATCGTTTCGTATTTAGTGAATTTGAAAAGAGTTTAAAGGTGACTCGCTTTTTGAGGAACGAGTGGCATTTAGGGTAGCGACTGGTTCCAGGTAATCTTGGAACTTCTCAAAACATGGTGATGTGAAGAGGGTGGCTAACATGACCACTCATTGCAGTTGTTCCTCAAATAGGTAAACAATCAAGTGGAAGCGTATGATTGGCCAAAAGAATGGAGGTGATGCTAAGAACACAACTAAGGCTTAAAAGACTGATAGCAGGGCAATCATAAAGGTTATTTACTGAAGGTGGGTTCATTTTTCAATGATGTTGAACTCTACGGGAACATATGCTCAGTTGGAAGGTTCATTTTTTAACGAGCTTGAACCTTGCAGAAACATTGATCATTGAAGGCGGGTTCATTTTTTAGCGAGCTTGAACCTTGCAGAAACTATGCTTGGTTGGTAGGTTTATTTTTTTAACGGGCTTGAACCTTGCGAAAACATTGCTCATTGCCTTTTTATGTAGGCTAGAAACGACCAAACTACAAAGCTAAAAAACACTAAAAAGCTAAGGAACTACTGAGGTTAGGTAGGATGGTTTCATCAGTAGTTTAGATAAAACACTTCCTTTGCTTCGTCTGTAGCATAGACAAAGGTGAATGGTGGATCAGACCAATCACCTAACCTAAGAAGTTGAAAAACTAAAAAGCTAAAAAGTTAAAAAGCTAAAAAGCTAAAAAAACGTCCTACTTCATTGCAGGGACTTCCACCTGGATACAAGAAACTCTCCCCTAGTCCTTTACTAGTTGAAAATCCGACTGAGTTAATTGAACCATCGGTCAAAACACCTATCATTGAAAGTAAATCTTCTGACTCCATACTAGACCAAAGTGAATAGATCGAGATGGTAGTCGGCCTAGTTATACCTTCAGAAGGTCCACCTTTAGATGATACCATTCCCAAAGAGAGTGAGAACGATATTATTCAAATTATTTTTGTTACTTCAGAGTCCGATGAACTTGGGGGCAATCCACCCGTTCCTTTACAACAGGAAGAGAATCCCCCAGTTCCCACTGCTCAAGGGGTTATTTCACCCGTTTATTCGGTACCCCCTCCAAGCAGTCTAATCACTTCCTTTGATTGGAATCGACTAGCAAGATATTGCCTTCCTTCTAATGTACCATTCCGGATCATAGTACAAGTTTACAAAATGATTGTGCCTAGCACTATCATATATGAAGGGGCATCAGTGAGCATCATTTCCTCAAATGCTTGGAAAGTGCTTGGTTCACCATCACTTATGCCTGTTACACAGAATTTGTCAGGCTTTAAAAAATGAACCACTCGACCATTAGGGATACTTCCTAAGTTGTTGATAACTTTGAGAAGGAAAACATTCACTTGAACGTGATGGTAGTCCAAGGACCATTAGATTACAATCTACTCCTTGGACCTGACTATGTTTACAAAATGGAAGCTATTGTTTCAACACTCTTTTGAGTGATGTGTTTCCTGCATGAAGGAAAAATTGTTGAGCTTATTGACCAGCTTTCATTTCCTGGTTCAAACATAGCTTCAAGTCAACCATCATCCCTAAATGGTCTTTTTTCATCAAGAGTATCCCTTCAACCTTCATTCTATCCACCTAATTACCAAGAGTAGTCTGGTGAATGTATCAAATCTTAGAGGGCATGCACCCCGGTCTGCTTAGGCAGATGAACCCAGTTGAAAACATAGGTTTCCATATAGGTTATGTGGTTGGAAATGTTGTCCCACACCATTCACCTTTGTTTATTTGATGGACAAAGCCAAGAAAGTGTTTCATCGGCTCAGCTGACAAAAGCAATACTGCTTAACCGCAGTGATTTCCATATGGTTACCTGGAGACTCTCCTTTTCTCGATTCCTGGGGGCATGCAAACCTTTTTATGCAAGAAAAAAATGACCAACTTCATATGTCCTATTGTCTTTTCCTAGATAAGTGGGCTATATTATGCCTTCCAAGCCATATCTAGGGATCTTGGGATGGGGGCTATTATGATTTATGGATTTCATTTATGCAAGTTTCTGAAGTGTCCTTTTATGTCTTTGACATTAGCTTCAATTGTGGATTCCATACGTTTGGATTTTGTAGGTGGATTGCTTATATTTTTCCTTCGAAGGCATCCTATGGTTGCTTCTTGACCATGGGTAGTTTTGTTTCTCCCTTTCATTCTCTTTGTTCTTTGAATTTGTGTTACTACGGGGTACGCACTCTCTCAGAGTGGTTTCAGCTCGTTCGGTTCGTTGTTATATATATCAGAGGGTTAGTGAGTTATTGGCTAGAGTCTTTTCGAGGAATTTGTTGGGTTTTGAGCAAGTCCTTCATAGCCTATACCTGAACCCTCTGTGATTGAGTTCTTGTCTGCTTCAGGTTAAACCATTTGTATCTTGGTTTTGGTGTTTGTCCTCATTTTTTATCTACCAGGATCATTGAAGAGTATTCCAAAACCCCACTTGCCAACCCTTTTGCAGTGAAAACAATGTTGTGCCAAAAAGGGAAGCCTCATCGTGGGCAAGGGGGGGACATCACATCAATGTAGATTGACCAACTTCTAGTCATATCTCATCTTTGAGGAAATTGACAATCCTCAAACGTGAGGGAAAAGTGGCGCTCTCTCTTTCTCATTCTCTAGGTTGTATCATGGCTTTAGTAACCATGGATTCCATAGTAGAGAAGCTTTCAAACATCCATGTGAATATGAATATTCTTCGTGAAAATAGGTATGACGTCAACAATGAGTGAGTTTCTTATATAAATTATATACAATTCTGTCAAAATGAGATATTGGAACAGTTGGATAACCTTCACCATAGCCAACGATGAACAAATGACCAACTCCACAACCTGGAATCTCGGTTAGAACATATTGATTTTCATATGCATGATCGTGTTGGATATCTTGCAGCTCCCCCTGTACTCCCTCCCCATCCCCCTCCTTGATATGTTGTTATCAGTTTTGGTGATCCTTTTGTCTCCCTTCAGCATCGTATGGATTCAAATCTGTGCGGAAATAAAGTATGTAAAGACTTATCTGTGGCATCCTCCAACACCCCAATTCCAACATGTCTCGTAGGAATGATAGAAAAGGGGTCATCGAGACATCTTTTATAAGTACTTTTTTATTGAAAATCTAATGAAACTATTTTGAACAATTAAAAAAAACACATGTATGGCAACATATGAACAAAATATCATCTAAGAATATGATATTCATCAATATACCATCTATGCCATGCAATCATATGTCTCTGCTTCTATATGAAAACACCAACAAAATTATTTCCTACATCAAATCAATGTCAAATGTATGCACTACATAGGAACCCAATCCAAAAACACAATTGATATATTAGGAACCTAAATGTCTAATTGTTATGAAACCAGCTCAAAAAAGATAGTAAAGATAGATCAACGCCTTAGAATTCAGCCTCTTCGAGGGGGCAACCTCCTTTACATTACATAAATGAACAATTCTCGAATGATACAAATGAAAAGACCTCATTTCTATATATAGGAGTCTAATAATGTAAGGGCACAATAATAATGTCAGGGCACAATAATAACAATAGTGGGCTTCTATGGGGCACAATAGTAACAATATGGGCACTACATGGGTATATCAATATAATAAGGGGGTTGTACTAATAACAATAAGGGGTTACACTAGTA
>APFE031084829.1:0-18820 GCA_000404065.3 Pinus taeda | reverse complement strand
GTTTCATAAGAGAATGAAACACATTGATACAAGGTTTCACTACATCAGAGAATTAGTGAACAATGGAGAAATTGTCCTAGAACATTGCAGGACACAAGAACACGTTGCAGACATCTTGACAAAGCCACTGGATCAGAAAAGCTTTGAATTTTTGAGGAAGTGTCTGGGTATGACCAAATGCCCAGCAGTTGAAATTAAAGGGGAGTGTTAAAATTATAATTCCAACTGAGCGCGCGCGGGTCAGCAGTCAACGGAATGTGAAAACCACCCAGCAGCAAACCTAAACCGCCAGGAAGATATCACACCGCTTTAGGCATAAAGCTTTTTCCGTATGATGGTGCTCCGATGCTGACAACTAGACAACCGTGACATCATCACCTGACACTTATCGGAAGGTAACTTTCGGTCAACTCACCCCTTCCGATATTGATTACACTCGTCCGATGAGCTCGAGGATTTACCGCCGTTGATTTACCAAAGTTGCACGGAGGTGTAAAGTACAGTGAGAAAAGTGTTCCGATATCCATCCTCTGACGTTGGATTAAAGTCTTCTTTCTCCGTCGTCCGATCATGGGAAAGTGCATACGGGTCTGATTAAACATTAAATGAAGCGTGGAGTAAACTATGGACCATACTTATGTTTAATACTATGACATGTTTTGGTAAAGTATTAAATGTTTTTTTACGGCCCGTAATAGTCAGTTAATATGGAGTATGGGCAAAATTTAATGTAATTTTTTATTTTATTATTTTCGAAAATGTAATGGTAGGAGCGTTGACTCCATGTAATAGAGTTTTTGCACACGGGGAGGAAAGGTATTGCATTCGCAGAAGCGAACAAATGAATATGCAATGAAAACACACAGCAGTGTGTAAGAAAAAAAGAACAGAGGCAGCAAATGAAGATCATGGTGAAAATGCAGCAGGGTAAAGTTTTTGGTTTGTAATGTAAGAAGTAAAAATTGCGCAGCAGTGCAGGAGAAGGAGAAAAAGTAAATGAAGAAAACCAGTGGATAGTTTTGTTGAAATCCATGAATTGTTTCACACAGGTGAAAAAGTAAATGTGTAAAACTCTGTAATTTTGTTTTCACATAGTAGTGAATGTAAATGAAATATTTACACACAGTGGTGTAAAATTTCATAGGAGTCACAGTAAGTTTTGTGAAAATGTTTTGGTGAATCCCTCTGAGTGAAAGAGGATGAATATGTAAGTGTTTTTGTTTAATGAATAGAAATTATTTTATGGTGGTGGAATACTCTGTGCTCTGTATGTTTTTTTAAAGATTCTCTGTGAAAAAGATCCTGGTGTAAGAAAAACAGAGCATTGCCTCTGTGTTTTATATTTTGTGGTTTTGGTATTTTCCCATTTCAAACAAACAGAAAAAATACCCAACAGAGATGTGTATTTATGATTCAGAATCCAACGCGTGGACTCGACATTCCACCATGGTCCCAGATCATATCTCTCCTTTTGATAAGGGTATTTTTTGTCAAGGAAAATTTTAATGGACAGCTCTCAGGCTAGATTCCCGCATCTTCATCGCAGCCTTTAATATTGCTCACGGAGTCTGGACAGAAATCCCACTCCCCGAGTGTAACGACCGGAGAACTGGGCGCTCCGCACGACGGAGGGCGGCCCGAACGATGGCGGAAACGACCACCCACCCGAGAGCCGTTAGAGACTTGGCACAAAACGAACGAACGATGGGCGCACATAACCGGGTCGTTGACACTCCGAACGAGTGGGCGAACGAACGGGTGACGACACGACGGAGGAGGATCCGTCGTAACTAAAGTGTGGGCGCGCGGACAGCAAGTGGACCGAAAGGCATTGCGGACGACGAGGACGAGCGAGCTAAGTAAGCAATCTACTGGACGTGGGCTTATACGTCGCCTTGCGTGGGCGGCTTCGTGCACAAAGCCGACCCGCAAGGGACCACACACGCGACGGTTCGAATTCCGGGCAAGTCGGCTGGGGCGCTGAACGAATAAACAAACATTATTTGGGGGTGTCGGTTTGGAGGCCGACGCCCTGCCCTTAGGCGGTGGATCACATATATATAGAGGCGCATCGCAAGGGAGAAAGGCATCAAGTTCATTCGGTCTTCGATCTATCTCTCAAGGAACCTGCACGGAGCAGCGAAGTGTGAAATGTGAAGGGGACTTGGCCGTGGAAGTGTCGAAGAGGTCGGGGATAGCGCAGTGAGACTGCAGGCCAAGGGTGAACGTAGAACCGGGGTGTAGAGTCACGCCGGGTACATTCCTGAACGAGCGCTGGTCGTTCACAAAATCGAAACAGTTCGGCGAAGTGTTGGAAGGCCGCGGGTCTTCAACCATACACGAGGACGAACATTGGCCGCGGGCCTACTTAATATCAGAGCAGAACCGAGGTGTGGGTTCGCTTTCTTGAACGACCGCGGGTCGTTCACAATCATAACAGTCCGGCGAAGTGTCAAACGGCCGCGGGCCTTCAAACAGAACACGGGAACACGGGAACGGACTAGGCCGCGGACCTACCTTGCAGCAGGGCGCCTAGAGTGCACGGTGGTTTACAAACAGTCACATTCGGTTAAACGCTCGGGCAGGGCCGAACGACAGTGCAGTTGCCGACCGTCGGCCAGGACTTGGGTTAACAAACAGTGAACAGTTGTAAAAGCCGTGAAGCTCGAGGAGCTCACGTTCTCTTGTAATTTGATTCATCAGTTATAAAAGAACACTTGGAACGCAGTTCGTTCAGGGACTGGTTCCGTCTATATTCTTGTGTGTTGAAGTGTTATCGTGTGGTTTATTATTATGGTTGATTGCTGAGCGATGATATGAATTAAACAATTGTTAAGGCAAAGAATATAATTGTTATTCATAAACACAGAATTAACATTGAATAATAATATACACGACACGGTTTAACTAAATTGGTGTTGGAAGTCTTAGAAGAGGCGTAGTCCACTTTGACCGAAACCCGGCAAAGGTGGTGCCGCACCTCCCGTTTAACGAAAAAAAAAAGTAGCGGGGGCGTGACACCCAGGGATGGCGCATGATTTATCCAGAAAATTTTGCTGAATATGATGGCTATTTCGTGCTAGTGGATCGAAAGGATGCTGATTTTATTCGCATGTGGAAGTTGAATGAAGCCGGAGAATATGAAATATGGTGTGAGTTTCGCGCCAGTGCTTTGTCAAAACAAGAATTTCCGTCATTTCCTTTGGTGACCGTGAACAACAGTGGTTTTATTGTGGCACTTGATTGCGGATTAAATATGTCGATATTCAACTCTACCGGAAATTCGATCGTCCATAAATTGGAATTACCTGGAAGTCGCACGTCTCAGACACCAGTTCGAGGGTTTGCATCAGCTTTCGAATCTAGCAATCTGATGTGGCCTTAGTAGTTCTTTTGCAGGATAACAATTACTTTGTTGAATGATAGCTATTAGGGTTCACCCGTGGAATTTAATTAGAGGGATTTATTTCCTGTGGTTAACCACAAAGGATAATTTGCACTTATTTTTATTGTTAAATAAATTTGGATTAGTAGGAATGGATAGCAATAGTAATTGAGTCATGAATTTAGTAATTAAGTCAGGAATTCTGTTTTTAATAGCAATATAAGAATAGTTATTGATTTGGATTGCAGAGGATAATTTGCATATATGTTTATTGTTAAATAAATACAATAAATTTAAATTTGGATTGGATAGTTAAGTTAAATAGATTTAGATTTGATAGGAATAGTGATTGAGAAATGAATTCTTATAATGATAACAATATTGATTTTATTTTGGATTGAATAGAAATACTAATTGAGTTATTACTTCTTTGGTATTTGAGATGTAATTCTTTATATTGAACTTGAGTTTCAAAGCTTTTTTGGTCAGGTTATTAAATTTTACTGAAAATTTTCACACTCTGCAATATCAATAAATTTGATGTATTTAATTTTTTATTATTTTTAGATCATCATTTCAAATTTTAGAAATTTTGAAAAAAAAATTAATATATCAATTTTTTTAAAGATGAATAATTTCAATTTTTTTGAACCATAATATAAATTCAAATTAAAATTAGATAACTATAGTTACCTTATCTTCTTTCACCCATGCTCTTGCTGCCAAGCTGGGATGGCTTATAGTTAAATCTCACACCTTCTTTCACCCATGCTCTTGCTGCCAAGCTGGGATGGCTTATAGTTAAATCTCACAACCTCTAGACTCAAGTGGTACACTATAAATACATATGGCCCTTATAGAATATAGAATGGATTAGCCTCCCTACATGGAAAAGAACAGGTATATCTAAGATCTGGAAAGTTGTTCTACATACCCTTCCCACTATAATAAATGGCCTTACATGGTGCATTAGAGTTGGCACATATGTGTATTGGCATGGACATGGCAACATGTACTGACTTCCTCTTGAACTTATTAACTTCTTTAAGAAAGGAGGTTTTCATATGATTGCCAATATTCCTGATTCATAGAACAGAACCATATTTTCACAAGCATGGAAATCCGTTGTTCATTTGGGTATCCCAATCCAATGGCACCAGGCTTGGGCTGGATATATATCAACATTGTATGCAGGGTGATGACGAACTCATTTGGTCTCCAACTGGGCATGGAGAATATACAACTAAAGAGGGATATCTTATTATTCATGCCACACACATGTATGAAAATATCCTTTTATGGCCCCAATTGGTGTCCTCTATGTCACTAGGCTAAAGAGACCAATTATCATCTCTTTCTCTATTTCCCCATAGTGATCAATATATGGGAGCAAGTACTTTCTTCATTGTCCATTACTATTGGATAACATAGTCAAAATACATTAGAGGCTTGGTATCATTGGAGGGAGGGGTCCACTAACAAAAAAAAAGTCATTGTCTCCCTTTGATTATATGTTGGACCATCTAGTTGAATAGAAATGGTATCATCTTTAGAGACAGAATTGCTTGTTGGCCATTGTCTATTGCCTAGATCATTAATGCCTATTATGAAATTCCAGAAGATGATTCCACTCCTCCTACTCTCATTGTGACAAGTGAGGTCATAAACCAAAATCAAAGGTTTGGGGTGGGGGGGTATTTTATTGGGCTTGGGGATTGGAACTAATAGTTTTGCTAAACTCATCACACTTAGACATTTGCTCCACTTTGCACTAGCACAATATTTCAGACAATTTCAGATATTTGGGGATTCTAAAATTATCATAAACTGGTTCAATAATACATATGCATGTCATGTGCACTCTCTCAGGAATATATTTGATGAAGCCATGCTTTTAAAATCTCATTTTGATTATATTTCTTGTCAACACATTTACAGGGAATGCAATCAGGTTTCCTAACAGTTATCCAATAAGGCCACTTTTCAGCAATACAAGAGAAGCATGATGCAGATCATTTTCAATGTTACCACTAGCCTTATATTGATCAATTATATCAGTAGGCCAATTGGCCCTAATTTACAGTTTTAATTATGAATTCTATTAGTGCTAGGATTATCTATATTGTATATATCCTTTTCATGAACAGTCAGAGTATACCTGGTAAGGTTAATTTTGTACAAACATATTTTTTTGATGGCTATGGTTC
The DNA here is from genome assembly GCA_000404065.3 of Pinus taeda. Lineage (NCBI taxonomy): Eukaryota > Viridiplantae > Streptophyta > Pinopsida > Pinales > Pinaceae > Pinus > Pinus taeda. The sequence continues at coordinate 13,228 of APFE031084829.1, read as the reverse complement.
AACTTACTACATATGCCTTCCAAGCATCTATGTAATTTTCTAGATTAATAGAAAATTGCAATTTTCCCGGTAAAAGAAAATAGTTAAACTAATACATAAAGATATTTACTTACATGATTACAAAGGTTTAATAAAATAGTTAAACTATTACATAAAGATATTTACTTACATGGTTACAAAGGTTTAATAGATGCTTATTAAATGTTTATTTAAAAGAATGTTAAGGATTATTTAAAAGAATGAGTTAATGCACACTAACACTCTCCCCAAGGAAATGTTACATCGCCACACAAATAGTATCTTTAACATTTATACGCAAGTTGAGATTTATGAGTTAATTAAGTCCTGAGTACCTCTGTGATACGTGATGATCACAAGGCCATATGGAATCACATACATCATCCACTTGTACCAAATGTGGAATTCCCCGGAAACGAATTAGCTAATTGACTCCCTCCCCAAACCTCGATGTTTTCAATTATTGTGCTCATGCAGCTTAAGGTTTGGCTCTCAGAGAACTGGGGTTTTGCAGGCACTATGATTCTACAAGCATTCATGTGAGACTAAGCACTTTCAGGGTATCCTTTACCCCTTATGCCCGAGTAAGCTCCCCTTCGTTGTCTTCAACACAATGCATTTTCACTGAACTTCCCGGATTAAATCTATTTTGTTCAAGTAATGGAAACGCATCCTACAGCAAAACCCTGAATGGAGGAGCTCAGTTGTTCTGAGGTGTAAGAAGTTTTCATTTCTCCTTCCACATTTTCTGTTGGCCTTCATGCTCATCCAGTTCAGATTTGAAGGGTTTTTCCTAAATTATGGCTAGGATTTATTGAGCATAGGTTTTAGGTCCCTATAATATTATTGATTTCCCATTAATATTGTCATTATAGCCCCTCTTGTTATTATTGTTCCCCTTTTGTCCCCATATTGTTATCAGTGTGCCTCATGGGAACCCACTATTTTTATTGTTGTGCCCTTATGTTATTACTGTTATGTCTGCTTGATTATATTGTCACCCCATAAGTTTTTCCCCATTAGTATTGTCATTATAGCCCCTCTTGTTATTATTGTGCCCCTTTTGTCCCCATATTGTTATTAGTGTGCCTCATAGAAACACACTATTTTTATTGTTGTGCCCTTATGTTATTACTGTTATGTCTGGTTGATTATATTACTGTTATGTCTGCTTGATTATATTGTGACCCCTAATTATATTGTGACCCCATAAGTTTAGTGATTTATATCATCAAATAATTGTTCATTTGTGTAATGTAAAAGAAGTGGCCCCCTTAAAGAAACTGAATTCTAAGGAGTTGATCTATCTTTCCTATTTTTTTTGTCAACAAACTGAATTCTAAGGAGTTGATCCATCTTTCATATCTTTTTGTCAACTGATTTCATAACAATACTTTACTGTTCAACTAAAGTGAGGGAACTGAGATATCTATTTACTGACGACTTGATTCCTTTGGATGTAGTAGAGAGTAGATTTTAATTGTGCTATATTTTATGTACAGTTGCAATTCTTTGATTTTCTAGGTTTCTACTCTTGCCTTGGTTTCCTTCGGCAAGGAATGCCCGACAGAATGGAACCCTTGTTTCTCAACCATCGTCCAACAACTGGACCACCTAATGTAAATGTGTTACAAATTTCTTTTGTCTCTTAGTTCATTTGCATTTATTACTTAGATATTTTAGAACTTATTCCCTCTTTGGTCTTCTTGTATGGCAAGGGTTCCTCTGACGAATGATTATGGTCGCAGAACTTCCAGGTACTGGATATTTGTACAACCCTACTGTAACTATTAAATAACTAGGTTTTCAACTAATATACAAGTCTTTTGCCTTAACCCTATTGTTGTTTCTGTGAATTGCAGGTATGACTTGCAGCTCTCGGTTCTAAATTGATTCCTACTTCACAATGCTCCTCCGTCGTCTAACGTGAAAAATTTATTTGTAGGTTTTTATCCTGATTCCCTTCGGTTAACAGGAAAGGAAATACTCTCTCAGATGTGTCTGCTATATGATTGAACGACCGTGAGCCGGTTATAATTTTTGTGCTTTATTTAGGTTTTTTTAGGGAAAGGGATTATACAGCCAAGGTTTCTTCTTTTTAAATGGTTATAACTCCGCGGCTTACTATCTTTAAAAGAATCATGAATTCATTCTCATGCTGTGAACTGTGTGGCTGCTCCACAAGTCACGAATTTGATTTACGGTGTATATATTTATCAGTTAAAGAATGGTGAAATCTGCTCAATTTTATAGTCACACTTATATTGGTTCCAACAATTAAACTTCTTTAAATTCAATCGTAATTATTTACAGTTTACAATGGAATTTTTTGGTGGTGATAGTCGTTAAGTTCCTTTTATTGTCCTTTTAGCAATCGTCACACTTACTGTGTGCAGCTATCTGGATTTTCCCTTGTTTTCTTTAAGAAAGGATGTTCACAGATTTATGGTATAGGCATTTCTGCAATCTTTCTTCCATTTTTTTATCCTTCAGGTTGACCCAACCGTGAGGTCTAAATTTTTTTAGAAATATTAGTTCCTTCCAAATTATGTCCGTATCTTCCCTTAAATACTTCTTCGATTAAAGGTTCCAAGGTTAATTTTTCAGTTACCCATATGTTCATTTCTAGTATTATTTCCTTGTCATTCTCCTAAGAATATAGTCATAGTACTCTCATGATTTATAGTAAACTTAGTAGTATTAGTGAATACTATTTATTTTTTCTTCTAGGTTGGTTTTACTAACCATTTAGCATTTGTAATTACAAAACAAACTAAGGAAGAATTTGATGTTTAAATGTAATTTGTTTTCTATCACAACTATTTTAGTACTAGTGAGATTGTTCTTCTGAATACTATATTATCATTTAACATGCTACATGTTATCACCTAGATTGAACTGTAATCACAAACCGTGCTTAGCCAAGTAGCTAGCCTTACTAGGTCAGGGGAGAACTGACTCTATTTAGAAACTAATATTAGGCTAGGTATAGTAGTACAAGGTTTGATTTGATTTTGAAAGGTTTTGCAGGATGAGGAGGAGCTAAACGGATAGGTCAAGGAAATTATGTCAAAATTGGAGGGTGTTCCATGGGGCAAGCTAGGCACAATGATCATAACCTTAGGGTTTGATGGATGAAATGAAAATATAGGTGAAGAAACTAGGAAGAGCATGTAAACCTCATGGATTCTTCCTAAATTGAAGAAAACATATATTGTGAAATTTCTACCCAAAACAAAGCATAAAAGTTATGGATTCTGCCTTTCAGACTTGTATACATTCACATAAAGTGTATAAAATGATGAAATGGAGTCAACAATACATTTTAACACATGAAAACATAAGAAGAACTAAAATGAGCATCATACCACATGGATCCCAAAGAAATAGCTGCAATTTTTCATTAATAGCCTCTTGTAACTTGTACAAAATGATGTCTATCAAAGCCTAAGCATTCCCGTGAATCCAACCCCTAAAAATGACTAGCTAAATACATAATATAGGCCTCAAACCACCATCCTAACCTCACGGGGTCAAATCCATAAGAAGATGGAAAGATCCAAGAAAGGCTAAAAAGATAACAAGAGAATAGGGTGGTCAAAGTGACTCATCCCTAATCCAAGAAAAATGATTCATTACACCTCATGAACATGATTTACCTAATGTATTTACCCTAGTAAGTACTAGAAACATGATAATTACATTTAACTCATCATTTACATAGATAAATTCATGATTTCCCAAGGTGAAAGTGAAAACTCGGACAAAACACCGAAAATCTAGACAAATTTTCAAATGCGCAGTGAGGGTGCTAGGCAGGCACCAGTGCTAGGGGCAAAGCACCAATGCCAGGCATGCGTTTCATCTTTAGGTGGACTTTTGAGTGCCTTCCTCATGTCCAAATTTGGCCCAAAATAGCATGTTGGAAATATCTTCAACTCTACTTTCCAGAACATCTTAAATTTTTGCATTTGGAGTTCATTTGCTCTGTCAAAAATCAATTCTCCCAACACTGCTCACCGCATAGCCCCCAGGCCAAAAAGAGGGCAGAAAGGTTATTTTTTGAGGGTTTTTGGCCCTTTTAGTAAATTAGTTCTGCTCCAAAACATTAGAAAATGCACAGGATACATGTACTCATCACTGTGAATCCAAAAATGCTGACCATTTCCTCATTGGATGCCCCATGACTATGCTAAAAATTGCCTAAAAATATCAACAACTTACTTCAAGATCAAAAATGGTTCAACATGCCCAAAAATGTGTTTTTATCACTGATCAAAGGTTAGAGGCATGTAGGGATGCCTCAACAAATATATCAAGTCTCCTCTTCTCCTCTTGTTTGGTCAATTTGTCAATTTTCTCATGAGATCTTTTGAGCTTTCCCCTTGCCACTTGGTTCCTCCATGCATAATAATTGGCCATCTTCCTTTGTATCTCAACATATTTTTTCACTATTTCCAAGATGGTATTCAAGCATGTCTTCACCTTCTCAAGCTGAGACTCTCTATTGTCAGCTATGTCCTTAACCAATTGCTCATTTAAAGTGAGTTGCTCCTCCAATTCTGCCTCCTTTTTCCTTTCAAGCTCTAAGGCTCTCTTTAATCATCTTGTTCATGGTCTTTTTCTCTGTCCTTGTTCATCATCTCGATCTCCATAATCTCGACAAACCTCATCGAGCTAAAATTTGGTGTTCTGAGCCTCTCTCTTTGCCTTGATATACTTGGTTTGCATCAATTCTTGCTTGACCTCTAGCTGCTTGTTCTCTTGCTCATAAAAGGAGATGATATATTTGGCCCTTTGTAAACTAGCCTCAAGCTCCCTAATTTTGGCATCCTTTGCTTTTAAGGCAGCCTGAGTGACTTTGTCTTTCGCCTCATCACTTGAGTTCACAAGGAGAAACTCCTTTTAAGTGTCATGTTTTTCACGTTGTTGTTTGACCTCTGCTTCCTCCACCATTTCCTCTTTCCCTTTAACCTGTAATGTTGATGATGAAGGCAAGGATCCTCCCACTTTTTGTGGGGTAAACACTTGCTTCTTTCCCCTTCTTTTGAACAAGTGTGACTCTCTTTTGTGATTTTTTTAAGGTGGAAACGTGAGGGACTGATATGTGGGTCAAGGTGAGTGAAATAGTGAGGGATATTGATTGCAATATAGGCAAGGATGATTTGAGGGTGGAAAAGTCCATGAAGTGCTATAATTCTGATCAAATAGGTGATTTTTGAAACATACAAAAAAGGGTTTTCTAGAGTTTTAAAATTTAGGGTGCCAACTTGCTTAACTGATGGATAAAAAGAGATATTGGGCCACTTACTTGTTGTACGTAGGTAATAGAAGCCTTTGTAGCTTGAGAAAATTTCAGGAAAATCAACCTTCAAGTTGTGAGTATGCATGTGAAATCTAACAAGATGTAAAGTAGCATCATTCCCATCATCATCTTTAAACATAGGCAAATTCCTTTGCCAATCTACCTTAGGAATTTTATTTGGAAAACCTAGAATATGATCTCGGCTCATGGGAGAATACTTCTAAAAAATTAATCCATTTTGATAACAATGACTTCACCAAGAAATTCTTCAGGCTACTAGTTCTTGAATGGTGGCGTTGCCATAAATTTTATGAACCTTAGGATTTTTCAACACTCGAGTTGCCAGCTCAATGATTTCAGCCTTCCTATGTCTCATCGTTTTCCATCATCAACAATCAGATCTAAATCTAAACTCTCATGATATTCCCAGCGAATAAAAAACCTTTCGCTCATTCCCTAGTATGGTCACCAATATGTTTTCACCTAGATTGAACTTCAAGCTGAAGGAAGGCAATGCCAGGGTAACCACGAACTACACTTAGCCAAGTAGCTAGCCCTACTAGGCTAGGAGAGGGATCTATCCGTAAGGATCTCAACCAAATTCACTGGATATAGAAACTGATTTTAGGCTAGGTATAGTAGCATAAGGTTTGATATGATTTTGAAGGGTTTTGCTCGATCACGAGGAGCCAAATAGTTAGGGCAAGGAAATTAGGTCAAAACTACAGGGTGTTCGATGGGGCAAGGTGGGCACAATGATCATAACCTTAGGGTTTGATGGATGAGGTGAAAAGACAGGTGAGGAAGCTAGGAAGAGCATGTAAACCTCATGGATTCTTCCTAAAATGAAGAAAACACAGGCTGTGAAATGTCTACCAAAAACAGAGCATAAAATTTATGGGTTCTACCTTTAAGACTTGTATACATTCACATAAAGAGTATCAAATGATGAAATGGAGTCAAAAATACATTTTAACACATGAAAACATAAGAAAAACTAATCTAAGCATCATACCACATGGATCCCAAAGAAATAGATGCAACTTTTCATTAATCTCCTGTTGTAACTGGTACAAAATGATGTTTATCAAAGCCTAATCATTCCCCTAAATCAAACCCCTAAACATGACTAGGGAAATACATAATATAAGATTTAAACCACCAATCCTAACCTCAGAGGGTCGAATCCATGAGAAGAGAGAAAGATCCAAGAAAGGCTTAACTGATAACAAGAGAATAAGGTGGTCAAAGTGACTCATCCCTAATCCAAGAAAATTGATTCATTACGCCTCATGGACTTGATTTACCTAATGTATTTACCCTAGTAAGAACTAGAAAGATGATAATTACATTTACCTCATCATTTACATAGATAAATTCATGATTTTCCAAGGTGAAAGTGAAAACTAGGATGAAACAGTGAAAATCTAGAGAAATTGTCAAACATGCAAGGCCAGTGCTAAGTATGCAGCACCAATGCCAGGAGCACCCTTCATCTTCATGTAGACTTTTGAGTGGCTTCCTAATGTCCAAATTGAGCCCAAAATAGCGTGTTGGAAATATCTTCAAGTCTACTTTCCAGAACATCTTCAATTTTTGCATTTGTAGTTCATTTTCTCTGTCAAAAGTCAATTCTCACAATACGACTCAATGCGCAGCGACTAGGCCAAAAAGAGGGTAGAAAGGTCATTTTTTGAGGATTTTTGGCCCTTTTGGTCAACCAGTTCTGCACTAAAACCTTGGAAAATGCACACGGTACATGTACTCATCATTGTGAATCCAAAAATGCTGACCATTACCTCATTGGATGCCCCAAAAAAGAGCACAATGCCCAAGGTGCTATGCGTTTCACTTCCATGACTGTGCTAAAAATTGTTTAAAAATCTCAGCAACTTCCTTCAAGCTCAAAAATGGTTCAAGATGCTCAAAAATGTGTTTTTATAACAAACCAAAGGTTAGAGGCATGTAGGGATGCCTTAGTGAATATGTCAAGTCTCCTCTTCTCCTCTTGCTTGTTCAATTTGTCAATTTTCTCATGAGCTATTTTGAGCTTATTCCTTGCCACTTGGTTCCTCCATGCATAATACTCGGCCATCTTCCTTTGTATCTTAATATCCTTTTTGGTTTTGTCAAAAAGGGTCTCCAAGCATGTGTTCACCTCCTCAATCCAAGACTCTCTGTTCTCAGCTATGTCCTTGGTTAATTTCTCATTTAAAGTGAGTTGCTCCTCCAATTCTGCCTCCTTTTTTCTTTCAAGCTCTAAGGCTCTCTTTAATCCTATTATTCTTGGTCTTTTTCACTATCCTTTTTCATCATCCAACTCTCATAATCTCCATAAGCCTCATTAAGCTGAAATTTAGCCTTCTCAACCTTCCTCTTTGCCTTGATGTGCTTGGTTTTCATCAATTCCTGCTTGACCTCTAGGTGCCTAATCTGTTGCTCATAGAAGGAGATGATATATTTGGCCCTTTGAAAACTGGTCTCAAGCTCCTTGACTTTGTATTCTTTTGCTTTCAAGGCAGCTTGAGTGATTTTGTCTTTCTCCTCATCACTTTAGTTCACAAGGAGAAACTCCTTTGTAGTGTCATTTTTTTCATGTTGTTGTTTGACCTATGCTTCCTCCATCATTTTCTCTTTTTCTTTAACCTGTAATGTTGATGATGAAGGCAAGGCCCCTAACACTTTCCGTGGGTTAAACACCTACCTCTTTCCCCTGCTTCTGAACTAGTGTAACTCTCTTCTACCATTTTTTTAAGGTGGAGCCTTAAGTGACTGATAGTGGGTCAATGTGAGTGAAATAGTGAGGAATATTGAATGAGTACATGCAAGGATGATTTGAGGGTGACAAAGTCTATGAAGTGTTGCAATTCTAATCAAATCGGTGATTTTGGAAACATACAAGAAAGGCTTCACTAGGGTTTTAAAATTTAGGGTGCAAACTTGCTTAATTGATGGAGAAAAAGAGATATTGGGCCACTTACTTGTTGTATGTAGGTAATAGAAGCCTTTTTAGCTTGAGAAGATGAAGAAAAATGGTGTTTTGGCATTCATAGGTTTTGCGAGGATTTATTGGCCAAACACACAGCATCAAGTACTAGCACACAACATCGTTGAGAAATGTGCCCTTCAATGCACAAGCATGTAGCGCCATTGAAATTTTCTCTAGCTCAGTCAAGAAAACATGCCCTTCAATGCACAGGGACGAAGCACCACACTTAGGCATGTAGCAACTCTACCTAGCGCACAACATCTTGGTTAAATGCGACTTCCAACTGACAGTTTGATTTTTACTGCCTTCCTAGTGTCCAAATTGAGCCCATGATAGCTTGTTGGAAACGTCTCTCTCTTGGATACTTAATGGACCTATCAAGCATGTTAAACACACATGGACAACAAGAGAGATATGAAAAATAAAACATGCAATACAATTTTATTAACAGGAGATATACATTTATAGTACATTATTATGATCGTTGGGTTTCACATCCCAAGGTCTCTTGGACTACTTAGTCTATTCAGTTTCCACACTAACCCATTTAGGATTAGGTGTCCAACATTCCCCCCCTTAATCCGAAGGGTTATGTATGAGTCCAAGAAGAGAATTTTAATACAAAATGTGCAGAAATGCATGGCAGCACTAGGTTGAATGTGCTCTTTGAAATGTTGGTATATAAAGGGCGGTGGTTTAAGGATGGCCACCAACACTGGAATGCTTAGTGCAGTTCCCGAAATCTTCCAAAACTGGCAAGAAGCTGAAGTCTTCTGCTAGAGGAAGTGATCCTATTGTTTTAAAGAGGGAAACCTTCAACCATATAAAGGAGGTCTCACCCTGCATAAAAGGTAAAACTTCAACCTGAAAAGGGAAGTCTCAACCTGTGATGGTTTAAGGATGACCAACAACTCTGGAATGCTTAATGCAATTCCTGGAACTCTTCCAAAACTGGCAAGAAGCTGAAATCTTCTGCTAGAGGAAGTGTTCTCAATTTTGTTCCCAGAACTCTTCCAAAACTGGCAAGAAGCTGAAGTCTTCTGCTAGAGGAAGTGTCCCAGATTGCCCACTGAAGGCATGTTCACGAGCATCTTTGTCTCTGGCTACAACTCTGAAACTAGTGTGGCAGGTTGTGGCTCACGCTCGCTTGATGTGGCTTTAAAGATTTTAGATGACCATCCTTTCCCCCCCTGTTAGATACAAGGTGAGATGATGGAGAAAACTCAGCTGCAAGACTTTTCAATACTCTGGAACAAGTTCTGACATGTGTTTGGAATATATTCTTGGTTGTTGATGCCCATTGCCAAGAAGTGATCCATCCTAGATGAATCTTTGTTTTTGCAAGACGAATGTTTTTGAAGCATTTGTGTGAAGAATGACTGGTTTTATGACAGTGCTTACATGGATGAAGATCAAAACAGTGATCTTTCAGATGGCCAACTTGGTCACAGTGTTGGCATTTCACGATCTGTTGTTGTTGTTGCTGTGGAAGAGAGGTAGAGTCTGGAACAACTGGAGCTGAACTGTCTTGAGGAGCAGGTGAACTATCATGAATAAATCCAGCACTCTGAAACTGAATGGGCTTGGCATAGTCTGGAATATGAAAGGACAAGTCCTTATCATATCCAAGACCAGTTATGTGCTTGTTGTGGACAAGCTGTTCCCAAGGTCTGATGATAGGCTTGGGAAGTGCAGACTGAACTTCTGCATCTGCATGTAACCTTGCTGCTTTGTTTGGTACTAAATCTGAATGAACTGTAACATTATGCTGATGGGTGGTTGTCTCAATGTTCTGAACAAAAACAGGTTCAGAAAGGTGTCTATTTTGATGTAGCTCTTCTTGCTGTAGCTGTGATTCAAGCTGCAAAAAATCAATCTTTTCCTGTGCATTTTGTAGACATGTTTGAATTTCTGAAAGAGATCCTTTTCTGATTTGTAATGTGTCATCAACAGTATATTGTATAAGAGTTTTCATGAACTCTAATAATTCAATGATTCTGACCATTTTTCTTCAATGTCACTTTAAAAAACACAACTGAGGCAACAGCAACAGAAAAATAATATTGTACTCTTACTACAAGATCTTGTAAGGGCTTGTCAAGTGGCAACAATGTCGCAAAAATGGTTTATGGAGTAGGACCTGAGTAAGCTGGATGTTACCAAGTTGCATCCACTTTCTCCAGAGGTCATTTCTCGTCAAGCTACAATAAACATTGGTACAATAGGGCACATGGTAAATCAACAGTCCACCGTTCGTTTCAAGAATGAACTGGAGCGTAACATCACTATTAAACTGGGATATGCCAATGCAAAAATATATAAATGTGAAGATGAGCGCTGTCCTCAACTTCAAACTTCAGAGCATCTGGCTACTCTGGAAATCATACGTCTTAAACATATAATTATTTTGCAAAAAAAAATTGATCTTATCCAGGAGAGTGTAGCTATCAACCAGCATGAGGCAGATTTTCCAAAGAATGACAAATTTCAATATACATATTTTGCACACAAAATTAACAGTTTTGATACGGCACCAAAGAAGCTTCTTGCATCAGATTCTCGTCTTCGTCCTAACCGTAGTGCACTAGAGATGGGAGATCTGTCGAAGGCTGGAGCTGAAAAATCCAATCATGTTGCAATGATTTTATTGAAAATCGCGCATCAATCATTTCTCACATCTGCTAAAAGCCGCACCCAGCTTAGGAAGAACGCAACAAAAGTACACTGAAGGCTTACAACAACATTCACTGATATGTCTCGACAGAAAAAGTAAATATTACACAAATATAAATCAAATGTAACGTAAAGTCATCGCTCATGGTTCCATATCTAATGCAAAGGACCAGGCCCTTTCTCTTTTCCCCGTCGAGAAACGAGTAACGGATCGCCAGCGGGTCAGAAGAGATTGTAAGGGACGGTGTCGAGAGGATGGATGAGATTTTTTTTTTGAAACAACTTATGTAGTATAACTGTTTTGATTTGAGATACAAATTCTATACTTTCAGTAGCCCAGCGATGGAGAAAGCGCGAGAAAACTCCTCCACAAATGATCAATACTCCAGTACCATTACTAAGACATCAATAAAATTTCACTTGGGACCTCTTAACCGTTATGTTTAAACTAATTTGCTTCAGACCTCTTTAACACATCAGTGTGTTACACCACATAACCTCTTCAACGATCCAATGAAGCCATACACACACGCCCTTTGATCAACGATCTCTGGTTCATCCGCTCTGTCCACATGTATAGAATTCACTCATATACACGCATCCCATGTGCATATATTCTATAAAATTCACGCACCTTCAAAACTTTGGCATCTGTTAAACACACATACCATGTCACTGATTTTTGAACCAAAAGAATGACAAATTTCAACCTCCAGTTCCAGTGAATTCATAAAAGAATATAACCAGAAGAGCTTGAAGAATTTACGGCTCTATACTAGCCCAGAACTGATCTGTATGCCTGATGCTTTTGGACTGCTGACTCATTTAATTGATTTGAAGTTATTTAATTTTGGCATACAATACCTAGCACGCGATATTTTGAAGATGAATGATCTCGAAATTTTAGAGATAGACCAGTGTCCGGTAAGGGAACTGATGGCATTGTCCCTGTAGCTACACCGAGAAGTTCCTTTCATGCAGAACAATATGGGTATGACTCTTTTAGGATGCTTTCTCCATTAACAAATTTTCATCAAAACCAGTCTATGAAGATGGGGTTGATACATCATCAAAATTCAAAGGCATTTATAACAAGAGAGCCTTGTCAAACAACGTTTAAAATGTCGACTATTAAGTATCAGACAACGTTTCATTCAAAGGGCAGTGAAGCAAATACAGTTCATGCACATATTCTTGATATACAAGATGGAATCGGTTGCAACTCTACGAAAATATTCTTTAGACACAAGATAAAAAGGGTGCATATCAGGTCCGACAACGTTTCATATATATTAACAGCGTTCCATGTTCATTGTAATGAATACCATGAAGGACAACGTATGGGCCGAGGTCGATTCACATACACCACTACAATACACATCCGCATATATCAAACAACGATATGACCATGAAGGACAACGTATGGGCCGAGGTCGATTCACATACACCACTACAATACACATCCGCATATATCAAACAACGATATGACCATGAAGGACAACGTATGGGCCGAGGTCGATTCACATACACCACTACAATACACATCCGCATATATCAAACAACAATATGACCATGAAGGACAACGTATGGGCAGAGGTCGATTCACATACACCACTACAATACACATCCACATATATCAAACAACGAAATACATATCAGTGTTTTTAATACCAGCACATCGTTTCATATCCGCTCCATACATCAAACAACGTTTTAATACATATACCACATTGTTTCATATCCGCTCCATACATCAAACAACGTTTTAATACAGATATCAACAACGTTTCACATCCGCTCATATGCGCTCAAATATCAAACAATGTACAGATATCAACAACGTTTCTAATACCAGAACATCGTTTCAAATACCAGACAGGAGTGGAAAGAGCAGATATGGTACAAAACCTTCAGGCGTTCTTTGTCAGCAGGCGTTTCCTTTCCTTCAGGCGTTCTTGTCAGGCAGCGTTTCCTTTCCTTCAGCCGTTCTTGTCAGGCAACGTTTCTTTCAGGCAGTGGACAGAGGAGCAGAAGGCAGGCAGTGCTGGTCAGGTGGCAGCTAAATTCTAGCTGAGGAAATATTCATAAGTAATGGCAGAAACCATAAAACAAATGTTTCAAATATCAGCAGGGCAGGATATCGCCTGCTCTGATACCATGTTAAACACACATGGGGAGCGAGAACGATGTAAAAGATAAAACATGCAATTCAATTTTTATTCACAAATGATACATATTTATAG
>APFE031084814.1:0-10694 GCA_000404065.3 Pinus taeda | reverse complement strand
TATACAAAAACTGAGGACCCTTTCTAAATGCATGAAAGAGTCTATAAATACTAATTAAACTAACTAACTACAAATATAAAATGCTATTTAATTGGTACAACTAAATCTTGAATATCTTCTCCACAGCAGGTTTGTTGGTAGTTGGCGGCATGATTCATCATTTCAGCTGTTCTCCCTTTGATCTGAGTTGGCAGATTGCAAGCATTGGTTCCAATTCTGGAGGGTGGCTGAGACGAGAATGGAGCTGAGTTGAGTATGTGGCATCATGTATTTCGAAATGATACAACCGATCGCATCAGTTAAACACTTGAGGGCGGCCCTCTGACTGTATGGTTTTACTAAGTAAAACCAATAGGTATCCCAAGTTAAACTTTGGATTCCTGCGATTAACCTTCCATTCTTCTCTAACTCTTGATTGCATGCTTGCTCCAATGTCTTAGCTGACAGTAATTTACCTGGGGTACATTGTGAAATCATATTAGATAGATAGAGAGTGTTATTGATTAACTCAATTAAGTTACTTGTAGATAATCTACATATGAAAACCTCTCTCTCTACTTTCATCAGCTATGACTGCCATTCTAAGAACAGGATCTCCTTGTGTGATTCTAGGATTTTGGGTAGATTTGTTGCCTGCCCCTCATTGGTGTCTTGCCAAGCAAGAAAATTTGTCAGGGTCTCGTTGGCCTGCTCCAAATCCTATCAGCATCAACTGATTTGTCAACTATTGATGCCGTTATATCACAAAGGGGCTCAACCAGAGAAATATTTTGACATAACAGTCTTAACTGTGTCACCAATGCCTTGTTAATTTGTAGCGCTTCGGCTCTGAAATCGGCAGGTTATGGAAGACTCTTGAACTTCTCTACTTGAAGTGATAGCTGAGCGATTTGCTCATCTTTCATTTTCACCATTAGTTCATTCATCGTCTTTAACCTGGCCAATGCTTCTGGTAATTCTTTCTGCTTTTGTATTGCGCTTGAATCTATTCTCTGTTTTTCTTCAAGCAACTGTTTATTCAATTGATTGTTTAGTTGTTGTTGTGTTGATAATTGTTGTTCCAACTGTTCAACTTTCTGTTGTGCTTCGGACAGATGTGTTTGCAACAAAAAAATTGCTTGGTCTTTTTCTTTAAGTAGATTACTCACTTCTGATGCCTTGTCCATAGTGGCTGCCAAATAAGCTCCAGCATACTGAGAAAGCTTCGTTAGGTCATCAGAAGGGTCAAACTCTTCTTTCCAAACTATATTAGCTGTCTCTGTTTGCTCTGGAAACAGGGAAGGTTGATCAAGTCTTCTCCTTTTCCACTGTCTTTTCACTACGGCCCTGTGTTTTGCACTGTAAAAGACATCTAATGGAGGTATGTCCTCCACCTGCAAAATGATTTGATCAGAGGGATATTTTGGAATTATTTCTAAATCCGTGCTAGGTGGTAGGCCGCTAGTTCCTTCATTTGTAACCTTTGTTCATGTTGTATCCTGTGTATTTTTTACTTTGGGTGTATCTGCACCTTTTGGACCTTCCAAATTGCTTATAATGGAGCCAAATTGCTGCCATTCTTGGAGTAGTTTCGGATCAATCTGGGTATCCACATTGACATTTTTGCTGCCCTTATCTTGCTCCCTTTTCTTCTCTTTCTCCTGTACTTTTTCTTGTTCTTTCTCCTGCTCTTTCTCGAGAATCTTTGATGCAGCAGGAGGTTTGTCAATGAGTTACTGTTCAGGCTCGCTTGGTTGTGTTGTCGGGGCAGTAGCTAATAAGTCCAGAGGTAGAGTTTGCAACCTCTGTTCTCTGAGCTTATTGAATTCTACTAGCCCTTCATCGTTATATCTCATTTTGGCCAGTGCTTGTACCTGGAATAATGACTCTGCCGAAGAAAATAAGTCATCAAAATCATCTTCCTTATGATCAAACCTTGTGAGTTTGGCCTGTTCAAGCACATTGTAGACAACTTTCCTTGGGTCGAATCGCCTATTAGGAATGGTTGCAAGGTTTAGCATGTTTTTTGAATTCAACCATTTCATTTGACATTGTTTTGAGGACCTTTTGTAGACCCTCCATATCATATGGATCTTTACGGGTTTTCTTCTTTGAATCATCTTTAAAAGAAACTTTTTTTTATTTTTTATCTTCAAGAGCAGCTTTCTTTTCTAAAGCAATAATGTGTTTCTCTACAGCAAGTGCTTCTTTCATGTTTTCAGCTAAAGTTGGTTTTGCAGCTCTATCTACAAAAATGGTTATATTTGAAGGTAAGGTTGTCATATGCCACTCGCATCTGATTTGGTCACTTGGCTTGGAGTCGGTTGGAATCTTATTCAAGAGTTTATTGAATCGGGAGTTGAACTCCTTGATAGGTTCTCTAGATTCTATCCTAAGATTCGAAAGATCATTAATTAATGTCACTAAAGATCTATCATCGTCATACTTAGTGAGAAACTGCTCTTGAAAATTGTTCCAGCTGGTAATGGATCCAGAGGGTAGGGAAAAATACCAAGACCCAGCTAATCCTTGTAAAGTATAAGGGAAAAGCCTAACGACAACATCTTCCTCTGTTACTCCTTTTAGATTAACTGATAACATGAAATTGTTAATATGTTCTTCGGCTAATGTTCCGGCATCTGGATTAAATTTCGGCAACCATTTCTTAGGATAATCAAGTAATGGATGTAATGGTGCAGGCATAATGACTGCACCAAGACTATTCCATGGATTCTGAACCATCTTAGAACTAATAAAAATTGATATTACCGATGAAATTCCAGGTGTTTGGCGAAGAGTTGGTACTGAAGATTGAATAGGTTGGGATGTTGAAGTTGGCCATCCCTACTGAACAACAATGTGTAATGGGGGAGTGTATGGTTGACTTCGAACTGGAGAAGATGAAATGGAGGATGAGGAAGAAAAGGTCTCACTGTCAGATCCTTCAGTGTTATTTTTAGCCTTTTTCCTTTTAGGTAAAGGTTACTTAGTGGGTTCAATACCGAGCTTTCCGCTTTGAAGTCTAGTGAGAGGGTGAGGTAGATTGAATTGCGAAGTCTCACTGCCTTGAGATACTTTAGATTTCTGTGGTGATATCGAAAAGCCTTGAAGTTTCTGGATGAGAGACTGAACGTCAGAAGACTCAAGACTTAATAGATCTAGAGTATGATGGGATTGAGCAGTGGTAGTTGATTCCTCTTCTTCTCGTTTGAATATTGGTGTTCCAAAATGCAAACGGGAGGTCCGAGGTGAGGTGGAGGGAGATTTACTCTTAGAATAGTCTATAGGTTTTGATTTACTTGCTATTCATAGTTCATGCCCTCCTTTTAGTGCCAAAAATGTTGATGCCTCGAAAATCGCTGCAACAACATCAGGGAAAACCACCCGGTCCGGACCTTAGTGCAGCTCCTTTTCCGTTTGGTGTGGTGGCTCCAACTGGGAATAATGGGACCAATTTCCCAATGATGAATAAAAGGGGATGGATAAATGAGTGGTTTTCTAATAAAATGGTAATGGATGAATGATTTAATATAAATGTAAAGATATGAATAACTATCCTATCCCGGAAAATTTCTATCTTCAAGTGTAACGTTTGATAATCTCTATCCACAAACAAGCATATAGATGACTTTATTTGGTAAACAAAGACATTCATTCATATAATAATTACTTTTGTTCAAATAGTTGAACAAAGTAATCAATAAAACATTATTACTTATCCTTTATAGATCATTGATACATATATGACTAAAAGAATAACATCCAATAGTGAAAAATATAAGCAATGTTGTTGAAAACACATACATATAACTAATGATAGCAAGGGTAATCAAATAACGATTCACATAAAAGAATGAAATTAGATCATAGATAATAGTACCATATGTGTTGTAAATCATTCCCGATATCAATCGCAATTCGAATTCCTTTTTCCAACTTAGAGATACTTTCATATCAAGGCAATAGTGCACATCCCATAAAAGCTTTCTTCGTTACAATTTGGAATAATGGCCCAGCCTTTATAAAAAAAATATACCGGAAGCACAATAGTGCAACTTCCAGGTTTGAGTCTTATACAAAAACTGAGGACCCTTTCTAAATGCATGAAAGAGTCTATAAATACTAATTAAACTAACTAACTACAAATATAAAATGCTATTTAATTGGTACAACTAAATCTTGAATATCTTCTCCACAACAGGTTTGTTGGTAGTTGGCGGCATGATTCATCATTTCAGCTGTTCTCCCTTTGATCTGAGTTGGCAGATTGCAAGCATCGGTTCCAATTATGGAGGGTGGCTGAGACGAGAATGGAGCTGAGTTGAGTATGTGGCATCATGTATTTCGAAATGATACAACCGATCGCATCAGTTAAACACTTGAGGGAGGCCCTCTGACTGTATGGTTTTACTAAGAAAAACCAATAGGTATCCCAAGTTAAACTTTGGATTCCTGCGATTAACCTTCCATTCTTCTCTAACTCTTGATTGCATGCTTGCTCCAATGTCTTAGCTGACAGTAATTTACCTGGGGTACATTGTGAAATCATATTAGATAGATAGAGAGTGTTATTGATTAACTCAATTAAGTTACTTGTAGATAATCTACATATGAAAACCTCTCTCTCTGCTTTCATCAGCTGTGACTGCCATTCTAAGAACAGGATCTCCTTGTGTGATTCTAGGATTTTGGGTAGATTTGTTGCCTGCCCCTCATTGGTGTCTTGCCAAGCAAGAAAATTTGTCAGGGTCTCGTCGGCCTGCTCCAAATCCTATCAGCATCAACTGATTTGTCAACTATTGATGCCGTTATATCACAAAGGGGCTCAACCAGAGAAATATTTTTACATAACAGTCTTAATTGTGTCACCAATGCCTTGTTAATTTGTAGCGCTTCAGCTCTGAAATCGGCAGGTTATGGAAGACTCTTGAACTTCTCTACTTGAAGTGATAGCTGAGCGATTTTCTCATCTTTCATTTTCACCATTAGTTCATTCATCGTCTTTAACCTGGCCAATGCTTCTGATAATTCTTTCTGCTTTTGTATTGCGCTTGAATCTATTCTCTGTTTTTCTTCAAGCAACTGTTTATTCAATTGATTGTTTAGTTGTTGTTGTGTTGATAATTGTTGTTCCAACTGTTCAACTTTCTGTTGTGCTTCGGACAGATGTGTTTGCAACAAAAAAATTGCTTGGTCTTTTTCTTTAAGTAGATTACTCACTTCTGATGCCTTGTCCATAGTGGCTGCCAAATAAGCTCCAGCATACTGAGAAAGCTTCGTTAGGTCATCAGAAGGGTCAAACTCTTCTTTCCAAACTATATTAGTTGTCTCTGTTTGCTCTGGAAACAGGGAAGGTTGATCAAGTCTTCTCCTTTTCCACTGTCTTTTCACTATAGCCCTGTGTTTTGCACTGTAAAAGACATCTAATGGAGGTATGTCCTCCACCTGCAAAATGATTTGATCAGAGGGATATTTTGGAATTATTTCTAAATCCGTGCTAGGTGGTAGGCCGCTAGTTCCTTCATTTGTAACCTTTGTTCATGCTGTATCCTGTGTATTTTTTACTTTGGGTGTATCTGCACCTTTTGGACCTTCCAAATTGCTTATAATGGAGCCAAATTGCTGCCATTCTTGGAGTAGTTTCGGATCAATCTGGGTATCCACATTGACATTTTCGTTGCCCTTATCTTGCTCCCTTTTCTGCTCTTTCTCCTGTACTTTTTCTTGTTCTTTCTCCCGCTCTTTCTCCAGAATCTTTGATGCAGCAGGAGGTTTGACAATGAGTTACTGTTCAGGCTCGCTTGGTTGTGTTGTCGGGGCAGTAGCTAATAAGTCCAGAGGTAGAGTTTGCAACCTCTGTTCTCTGAGCTTATTGAATTCTACTAGCCCTTCATCGTTATATCTCATTTTGGCCAGTGCTTGTACCTGGAATAATGACTCTGCCGAAGAAAATAAGTCATCAAAATCATCTTCCTTATGATCAAACCTTGTGAGTTTGGCCTGTTCAAGCACATTGTAGACAACTTTCCTTGGGTCGAATCGCCTATTAGGAATGGTTGCAAGGTTTAGCATGTTTTTTGAATTCAACCATTTCATTTGACATTGTTTTGAGGACCTTTTGTAGACCCTCCATATCATATGGATCTTTACGGGTTTTCTTCTTTGAATCATCTTTAAAAGAAACTTTTTTTTATTTTTTATCTTCAAGAGCAGCTTTCTTTTCTAAAGCAATAATGTGTTTCTCTACAGCAAGCGCTTCTTTCATGTTTTCAGCTAAAGTTGGTTTTGCAGCTCTATCTACAAAAATGGTTATATTTGAAAGTAAGGTTGTTATATACCACTCGCTTCTGATTTGGCCACTTGGCTTGGAGTCGGTTGGAATCTTATTCAAGAGTTTATTGAATCGGGAGTTGAATTCCTTGATAGGTTCTCTAGATTCTATCCTAAGATTCGAAAGATCATTAATTAATGTCGCTAAAGATCTATCATCGTCATACTTAGTGAGAAACTGCTCTTGAAAATTGTTCCAGCTGGTAATGGATCCAGAGGGTAGGGAAAAATACCAAGACCCAGCTGACCCTTGTAAAGCATAAGGGAAAATCCTAACGACAACATCTTCCTCTGTTACTCCTTTTATATTAATTGATAACATGAAATTGTTAATATGTTCTTCGGCTAATGTTCCGGCATCTGGATTAAATTTCGGCAACCATTTCTCATGATAATCAAGTAATGGATGTAATGGTGCAGGCATAATGACTGCACCAAGACTATTCCATGGATTCTGAACCATCTTAGAACTAATAAAAATTGATATTACCGATGAAATTCCAGGTGTTTGGCGAAGAGTTGGTACTGAAGATTGAATAGGTTGGGATGTTGAAGTTGGCCATCCCTACTGAACAACAATGTGTAATGGGGGAGTGTATGGTTGACTTCGGACTGGAGAAGATGAAATGGAGGATGAGGAAGAAAAGGTCTCACTGTCAGATCCTTCAATGTTATTTTTAGCCTTTTTCCTTTTCGGTAAAGGTTACTCAGTGGGTTCAATACCGAGCTTTCCACTTTGAAGTCTGGTGAGAGGGTGAGGTAGATTGAATTGCGAAGTCTCACTGCCTTGAGATACTTTAGATTTCTGTGGTGATATCGAAAATCCTTGAAGTTTCTGGATGAGAGACTGAACGTCAAAAGACTCAAGACTTAATAGATCTAGAGTATGATGGGATTGAGCAGTGGTAGTTGATTCCTCTTCTTCTCGTTTGAATATTGGTGTTCCAGAATGCAAACGGGAGGTCCGAGGTGAGGTGGAGGGAGATTTACTCTTAGAATAGTCTATAGGTTTTGATTTACTTGCTATTCATAGTTCATGCCCTCCTTTTAGCGCCAAAAATGTTGATGCCTCGAAAATCGCTGCAACAACATCAGGGAAAACCACCCGGTCCGGACCTTAATGCAGCTCCTTTTCCGTTTGGTGCGGTGGCTCCAACTAGGAATAATGGGACCAATTTCCCAATGATGAATAAAAGGGGATGGATAAATGAGTGGTTTTCTAATAAAATGGTAATGGATGAATGATTTAATATAAAAGTAATGATATGAATAACTATCCTATCCCGGAAAATTTCTATCTTCAAGTGTAACGTTTGATAATCTCTATCCACAAACAAGCATATAGATGACTTTATTTGGTAAACAAAGACATTCATTCATATAATAATTACTTTTGTTCAAATAGTTGAACAAAGTAATCAATAAAACATTATTACTTATCCTTTATAGATCATTGATACATATATGACTAAAAGAATAACATCCAATAGTGAAAAATATAAGCAATGTTGTTGAAAACACATACATATAACTAATGATAGCAAGGGTAATCAAATAACGATTCACATAAAAGAATGAAATTAGATCATAGATAATAGTACCATATGTGTTGTAAATCATTCCCGATATCAATCGCAATTCGAATTCCTTTTTCCAACTTAGAGATACTTTCATATCAAGGCAATAGTGCACATCCCATAAAAGCTTTCTTCGTTACAATTTGGAATAATGGCCCAGCCTTTATGAAAAAAATATACCGGAAGCACAATAGTGCAACTTCCAGGTTTGAGTCTTATACAAAAACTGAGGACCCTTTCTAAATGCATGAAAGAGTCTATAAATACTAATTAAAATAACTAACTACAAATATAAAATGCTATTTAATTGGTACAACTAAATCTTGAATATCTTCTCCACAGCAGGTTTGTTGGTAGTTGGCGGCATGACTCATCATTTCAGTTGTTCTCCCTTTGATCTGAGTTGGCAGATTGCAAGCATCGATTCCAATTCTGGAGGGTGGCTGAGACGAGAATGGAGCTGAGCTGAGTATGTGGCATCATGTATTTCGAAATGATACAACCGATCGCATCAGTTAAACACTTGAGGGCGGCCCTCTGACTGTATGGTTTTACTAAGTAAAACCAATAGGTATCCCAAGTTAAACTTTGGATTCCTGCGATTAACCTTCCATTCTTCTCTAACTCTTGATTGCATGCTTGCTCCAATGTCTTAGCTGACAGTAATTTACCTGGGGTACATTGTGAAATCATATTAGATAGATAGAGAGTGTTATTGATTAACTCAATTAAGTTACTTGTAGATAATCTACATATGAAAACCTCTCTCTCTACTTTCATCAGCTATGACTGCCATTCTAAGAACAGGATCTCCTTGTGTGATTCTAGGATTTTGGGTAGATTTGTTGCCTGCCCCTCATTGGTGTCTTGCCAAGCAAGAAAATTTGTCAGGGTCTCGTTGGCCTGCTCCAAATCCTATCAGCATCAACTGATTTGTCAACTATTGATGCCGTTATATCACAAAGGGGCTCAACCAGAGAAATATTTTGACATAACAGTCTTAACTGTGTCACCAATGCCTTGTTAATTTGTAGCGCTTCGGCTCTGAAATCGGCAGGTTATGGAAGACTCTTGAACTTCTCTACTTGAAGTGATAGCTGAGCGATTTGCTCATCTTTCATTTTCACCATTAGTTCATTCATCGTCTTTAACCTGGCCAATGCTTCTGGTAATTCTTTCTGCTTTTGTATTGCGCTTGAATCTATTCTCTGTTTTTCTTCAAGCAACTGTTTATTCAATTGATTGTTTAGTTGTTGTTGTGTTGATAATTGTTGTTCCAACTGTTCAACTTTCTGTTGTGCTTCGGACAGATGTGTTTGCAACAAAAAAATTGCTTGGTCCTTTTCTTTAAGTAGATTACTCACTTCTGATGCCTTGTCCATAGTGGCTGCCAAATAAGCTCCAACATACTAAGAAAGCTTCGTTAGGTCATCAGAAGGGTCAAACTCTTCTTTCCAAACTATATTAGTTGTCTCTGTTTGCTCTGGAAACAGGGAAGGTTGATCAAGTCTTCTCCTTTTCCACTATCTTTTCACTACAGCCCTGTGTTTTGCACTGTAAAAGACATCTAATGGAGGTATGTCCTCCACCTGCAAAATGATTTGATCAGAGGGATATTTTGGAATTATTTCTAAATCCGTGCTAGGTGGTAGGCCGCTAGTTCCTTCATTTGTAACCTTTGTTCATGCTGTATCCTGTGTATTTTTTACTTTGGGTGTATCGGCACCTTTTGGACCTTCCAAATTGCTTATAATGGAGCCAAATTGCTGCCATTCTTGGAGTAGTTTCGGATCAATCTGGGTATCCACATTGACATTTTCGCTACCCTTATCTTGCTCCCTTTTCTGCTCTTTCTCCTGTACTTTTTCTTGTTCTTTCTCCTGCTCTTTCTCGAGAATCTTTGATGCAGCAGGAGGTTTGTCAATGAGTTACTGTTCAGGCTCGCTTGGTTGTGTTGTCGGGGCAGTAGCTAATAAGTCCAGAGGTAGAGTTTGCAACCTCTGTTCTCTGAGCTTATTGAATTCTACTAGCCCTTCATCGTTATATCTCATTTTGGCCAGTGCTTGTACCTGGAATAATGACTCTGCCGAAGAAAATAAGTCATCAAAATCATCTTCCTTATGATCAAACCTTGTGAGTTTGGCCTGTTCAAGCACATTGTAGACAACTTTCCTTGGGTCGAATCGCCTATTAGGAATGGTTGCAAGGTTTAGCATGTTTATTTTCTCTGCTTCTTTCTCTGCATGCTTGTGGTCGTGCAAAGTATAAACACCGCATCTCAAAGGAAAAGTATGCCAAGCCTGCTTTTTTGAAATTCTAAGAGTCTTGGATGTTCCTGCTGTCGTAATTTGATAGGTTAATTCTCGGGCCAACAACTTGTCGGGTATGTACAGAGGAAGGACATGAGGCCTTGCAAGGCTACCAAAAACCCTTATGTATGTGAACTTATCCTCCCCAAACCAGTTTCCTAGAGCAGTTAGGTCAATTTCTGCTTGTGAAGAAATCTTCAAAGCAAGCTTGTCAAAAATGGCACGGTAAATAGGCAACATAAAACCATTACAAATTTGATACAAGTGGTCCTTATAGTGTGCTTTCCACAGCTTCTGGTGATAAATGTGAATTGGCATGGGATCTTGTGGAGTTCATCTCCACCCAGTACAGGGAATTCAGAGTTGAAACAAAGAGTATCTAAAATATAAGCACTAAAATAAAACGGAGGAATAGACCTATCAATCACGCGAGTTTTATTTATAAACTCAAGAATTGCAGTGGCTAGTTTATCTGACAATATATTCCCCAATCCATTAT
>APFE031084809.1:79301-112547 GCA_000404065.3 Pinus taeda | reverse complement strand
TAAACTCCCCACCTCTATCAGATCTGAGGCATTTAATTTTTTGATCTGATTCGTTTTCAACCAAAGCTTTGAAGGATTTGAATTTTTCGAAGGCTTCATCTTTGTGCTTCATAAGTCCTATCTAGACCATCCTTGAATAGTCGTCAATGAATAATATAAAGTATTCTTCTCCCCGAGGTGACCTTTTCCTAGATGGAACACATACATTAGTATGGACAAGCTCAAGTGGCCTATTAGCTGATTCTTCCTTCTCAGGGAAGTTAGTTTTGGTTTGCTTACCAAACTGACATGACTTGCATATTGTATTGTCTGGAATTCTGATGTCTGGAAGATCACGAACTGCCTGGTATTTGCATGCTTTCCTTATTTGTGAGAAGCTTAGGTCCCCCAATCTCCGCTGCCATAGCCAGTGTTCATCATTCTTGCTTAGATAGCATTGATGCTGTCCTTCTTTGAATATATATAAAATATTTGGAGTTCTTATGCCTTTGATCACTGTTTCTCCTATATCAAGATCACGAACACTACATCCATTTGATCGAAATATTACCTCAGTTCCTTGATCGCACATCTGTCTGACACTCAATAGATTATGCTTTAAGCCATCAACATACATAACATTTCCAGCTTTGACCTTTTCTTTCAACAGAACATAACCTTTACCTTTTATGAGCGCAGGGGTGTCATTTCCAAATGAGACCTTCTCCTTTTCTAAGGCACTATATGACTGAAGTTTTTCCTTATCATCCGTCATATGTTTTGAACATCCACTGTCGATGTACCATTGATTTTCCTGTCCTTCCGCATATAAGGTTATACCACATCTTTCTGGTTGCAGTTCTTTCATTCTCCATGTTTTGGCACTTGAGGCTTGTTCCTTATGAGTTGTTTGCTGAAACCTGCTCCTGCATTCAGAATCTTCATGACTGAAGTTGATATAAATAGAACATTCAATTTCGTTTTCAAGAGCAGAAAAGTTATTGTAGGTTCTTTTCATGATCCCAGTCATACTTCTTTGTTTTTGAGCTTCTCTAGTCATGATTGTATTATAGGCAACACATTGAGCTGCTTTGTGACCAAAGCTATGACAAGAGAAGCATTGGCCATTGAAGAAACCCCTGCAATACCACGGACCAAAACCATGGGATCAAAAGTTGTCGGACTAATACCATGAACCAACCATAAGATTTCCCAAGTGCGTGCGCTTTTCACTGCATGAAAGTGCGTGAAATTTTCTCTGCATGAAAGTGCGTGAACTTTTCTCTGCATGAAAGGAACTTTTCTCTACATGAAAGTGTGTGAACTTTTCTCTACATGAAAGTGCGTGAACTTTTCTCTACACGAAAGGAACTTTTCTCTGCATGAAAGTGCGTGAAATTTGCTACACTATAATTTATCATCTGAGATGAGTGGGTTGCCATCAAGTACAACAGATGTATCATAATGCCAACAGCAACAACCACTTGGAGACATGAAGGAAAATCTTTGGGCCAACATCATTGATTCCGTCAATGATGTTTGGCCATCTATTCAAGTTATTTTTGAACTGATTGAACTAGTCAAAGTGGCCACAGAAGCAATCCACAAGACAATGGAAGAATTAGGAGATAAGCCTGAAGAAGCCAACCAATTGATAACATTCGTGAACAAAAAAAAATGGTACCAGCTTGATGAACTGGAAATATAAGACAGAACAAGAACAATCATAGAAATCAAGAAGGTTCTCACCAAGAGAAACCTTATGCTAAATCTTCAGAAAAAATGCCAGAGTATCCAAGAAGACATTGACATATTAATGACAAAGTATGGTATTTTAAGAGAAAAAGGACTTTCCAATCCTATGGTAATACATGACAAGTTGATGACTCAAAATGATTATCTTGAAAGACTAAACAACCTAGCCAGAAGCCAAGCTAGTACCTTAGGGGTAAAATCTTTGCCCACTAGGAAGGTATTATATGATAGTCTGGAAAATCTGATTTTCATAGTGCATGAGGTCAAGCACTTGTTTGTCAATAGGCAAAATTTTTCCAAGTATACAGAAGCTAGTGAGATATATAGAAAAATGGTAAGGATAAAATTGCCTGACAGTGAATGGTGGATTAAACATACAGATTTACTATAAAAGTATTGCAGTAAATCTACATGGTAAAACATGGCTGCCAAGTAAAACAGGTAAGACAAAGTCAAAGCAGAACAGGTAAAGAGTATCAGTAGGTAGAAGACATAAAGTGAATCCAACACATAAGTATCAAGCAACTGAAAGAGCCAAATCCAAATTATAACAACCAGCATAGTCATAATAAAAGGGACAGCAAGAAGACAGTTCTCCATCTACCTCTGTCTTCGTGCTTGAAGATATTTTCAGTTTCCTAGAATAATTCTCATATTGTTATGAGATATTTTGTAACAATTTTTGTATAAATACTTCACAAATTGAAGTAATTAGGGTGGATTAAAATACATTTTTGTAGACATTTTGTATTGAGCCAAGGAGCTATTGTACTCAAGACTGGACTAATTTTGTTGAATATGAAATAAAGCTAAGGAAATTTTACTGGATTCTTGTGCACAATTGGAACAAATAAGTATTATCTCTCCATATTTAAATATTGTTTTCTCTTCATGTTATAAATATTCATATGTGTCTCTTATGAAATCCGTAAAGTAAACAAGGAATGATATGTCATAGCTAGCTTAAATGCTCTCTGTTTTAACTATTTACTTTCTATATGTTTTCTACTAAACTATCTTAGTCTCAGAATTCTTAATTTCTCCCTTACTTCCATAGTTTACCTACCCTTTGGTCCATAGTAAAGGATTCTTCATTGGCCTTTGTTACTGATCATCCCTCCTTTCTTCATCTTAATCTCGGTTAAGGATTCTTCATTGTCATTTGCCTTGGTTAGGACTATCTCATCCATTTAAACCTACAAATTTTCTTTTATTGTGCTAGAATGCCCTGTGAACTCTTACCTTAGTGACTGATTAGATCCAGTTAAGCCACTCTTGATTGACTCTATAGCCCAATGGCCTAAAGACTTACTCTGCCCATCTATTTTCTTAATTCCACCACCCAATCAAAACAAAACATCATGAGCACTAATAACTAGCCTGAAATCTACCCAAAACAAAGTTAAATTATAAAGAGAGAACCCTCTCTGGACTTAGGTTGGATAAAACCTGAGTCTAAAAGATTAGTTTTGTGGTTACCTCGGAATATTCCTGCTTTGATAACTTCTAGGGAAAACATCTGAGTTATAACAAGATGACTTTATTTTGAATCCTAAAATGTACCCACACCCATTCAAAGAAGATCTTGGAAGTGGCTTATGTTGTGATACTATTGTTGTGGGAAGTCAAGATGGCCATCTTAGAAAATCGATGAACAACCATAAACGCACAGTCATTACAATGTATGTAGAAGGAATAATAGAAATGCATTCCATCGTGATGGATTCCTAAGGTCGACTAGGAGTAGGAAAAGGGGCACACATGCCTTTCTTCTTAATGGTTGGTTTAGCAATGGCACAAGCAGTGCAGGACCTAATATACTTGCAAACATCTTGTCAATGTTTCCACCAATAAAAAACATTTTGCAATACTTCCACTTTCTTCTCCACACTAAGGTTCCCTACTATGCAATTGAATGTGTGTCCCATATCATCTTAGAATTCTCACTTGAAGGAACACAAAGTTGTCCCATGTAGCACAACAGTGCATCCTAGAGGTGGAAGTATAAAACTTGCTTGCCTACCATCAACATCTAGTATGTGGTAGTAAATTTTGGATTATTTTTATATAGATGTCTCCATCCATAGGTCTCGTATACGCAAGAGTTGAGAACAATGGTAGGTGCCACAACTAGGAGTTGGCTAAGGCAATCTACGATGTGATTAGTGCTACCCTTCTTGTATTTAATGTTCAAATGAAATTGTTGCAAATATGTGGATCATTTCTAATGGTGGTAATTATATAACTTCCCCTGTGTTTTCATTAATTGAACAAGATGGTCATCTATGTGGATGATCATCTCATTCCCCAAAATATTGTGTTTTTATTCTCAGTTGGCCTACACAATGGAATAGATCTTCTTATTTTGGTGGGGAGTCTTTGGATAGTATCGAAAAATTGTTTCACTATGATAGGCCACTGGATGTCCTTGATGAATGAGGGTTGCTTCAATAGCATAGTTGGAGTCATCTATCTCAATCCCAAATGGTTGTTGTAGGTATAGCAAGGTGAGGATTGGTGTAGAGGGAATGTGATGTTTCAATTCATCGAATTCCTTCTGCTATGACTCAGACCAAAAAAAAATTGTTTTTACTCCACCCTTGGTAACTTGACTTAAGGTCCAAGCAATATAAGAGAACCCCAACACAAATCTTCGATAGAATTTAGCTAGGCCGAAGAAGTTGGAAAGATTTATTAAATTTGTTAGGGCCGACCAATCCCAAATGACTTGGATCATAGTTGGATCCACATGGACACCTTGCTCATCAATACTATAACTTGGATATTGGACCTTGTCCATGCCAAAGGATTATTTTTACAAGCACATATATTTTGTTGTCATAGAATGCGAAGGACTTGTTGAATATGATGCAAGTGCTCTACCCAAATTTTACTAAATATGAGGATATCATCCATATATACAAGCACAAAAGAGTTGATGAAATTCTAAAAGATGTCATACATAAACCTCACGAAATTTGTCGGGTTATTCGTTAAACCAAATGGTATGACCAACCATTAAAAAATATCCTCCTTGTAACTGAAAGTGGCCTTCTATACATCAATTTGTTCTATCACAACTTGGTGATAGCCAAACCTCAAATCAATCTTGTTTAAGTACATGGCCCCCTTAAGCTTGTCAAGAAGGTCGTCAATCCAAATAATTGGGTACCTATTCTTAATTGTGATTTTGTTTGGAACTTGATAATTAATGCAAAGTATCTAGGTCCCATCCTTCTTCTGCATGAGTACAACTGGGATCCCACAAGGTGAGGAACTTTGTTGAATGTGCCATTTTTGTAGCATCTCTTAGATATATGCTTGATTTCCTCATTTTCCAAAAGAGAGTAATAGTAGATTTTCCCATTGGGTAGAGGTGCATCGGGGGTCATATCAATTGAATGCTTGACCTAACAGTGTAAAGGTACCTCGTTGGATGTGGGTGTTGTGTTTTTGGTAGGACCAACCCACTTAATGACCTCTTCTAGGATGATTTTCATTTGACTACTGCTATCAAAAATGAAACATAGTGGAGCACCCTTAACCCACATTTATGAGTGAAAGAGACACTCACCTTCCTCTATATCTTCAGGCTCACTTTGTTGGACCTTGGTGGTGGTAAGTGTGGCACTGGGTTCTACATCAATGATTTGTTTCACCTTTTCTAGGTTTAGTTTGGATTCAGAACATACCTCCAATTCTGAAGCTTTTAGCTCAGTCATCAATGACTACTTTGCACAACATTCATTTGTGTTATGAGTAGGGATCTTGTAGAACCTATACCACTTTCTCATGTCTTTCTTTGTCTTCCCATTACCATTCCTTATTTGACACTTCAATGGATTGTCTTGTGGTGCTCCACTCTAGCTCTGCCCTTTTTTCTATAGCTTGCAGATGCTCGTGCCCTACTTATACTATGAAGGATTCACAAATCCAAAATCTCACTTCTTCTATTTAATTTTTTTCTCAATTTTGACAGCATATTGTTATGCTACGCCAAGCAAGGAGATTTTTAAGGACTCCATTTCTATCTAGATGTATCTTTGTAGATATCCATAGTACTTGAGCACCATATGTCACTCAGATTCCTTCATACCTAGCTTAGTGTGCAAGTTATGAAAGATGTTTGTGAACTTTCGCACTACTTGGTTCCTTTCCTACTGTAGTGTGGTCCATCTCATGTATTTGTCTCCGTGGCTTCCAATAGGGTAATGTTATTCCTTAATGACATCCCTAAAGGAGTTCCAAGTGGATGTAACTAAATCTAGTGGGGAATCCTCCGTGTCCCTTTTCTCATAGTAAGTTTCCCACTAATCCTTGACATAGGGGGCAGCTTCAAGGAGTGCAAAAGTAATTTTTCCTCTATCGAAAAAATTATCAACTAAAAAATATCTGTTGGAAACAATGTCAATACTGAGAGGGGCATGAATCGGTATTAAGGCTAATTTTTTACTTTTAAGCCAATTTATTCTTCATTCAAACTTGGCATCCATTATATGAGAGAAACCATTAACAACCATAACAACATCCATATCACAACAAAATAATACACATCATGAGAAGCAAATGCATGAGCACAGAGGTTTTACATGGAAACCCTTTCAGGAAAAAACCACTAAAGCTTGTTGTTTTTATTGATGTAAAATAAGAGCATCTACTCTATTACATAAATCAACAACAACTCACTAGAAGCAACAACTCCCTTTTATTATTTTCTAGCACCCACTAGCAGGAAGCACCAACTCCCTCATTTTGTAGACACATGCCCAACTTACCAGAAGCACCATGTGAAGCACCAACTTGCAGCTCCTTGGATTTATGCAAGCATCAACTTGCAGGATCCAAATCCTTCTCAAGCACCCACTAGAGATGGAAGCACAAAATTCCTGTATGCAGGATCCAACCCACACTCAAATAGGAACTCAATGTTCACTATCATTGGAAACCACTCTCCCTGATATTAGTTTTTTTCTCTTTACCCCTTGGCCCACACAACACTTTGTTTCTGCTCACTCTACTCACTATATATTATCCTACCGCACACAACATCACACTCTTCTCGGCCTTCTTCCTTTGCACAGACACATTTGGCCTTTCGCACAGTAGCATTGGCTCTCTTGAAGTCTCTTTCTTCTGCTTAGGCACTCTCAACCTTTCACAACAAAATATGCTCACTTAGTCTCACCCATAGTAGTGCATTCTGAGCCCAGAGCTCTGCACATAGATCCTCTCTTCACAATGTTTTCTCCCCCTAGTTTCTCAATGGCAATCCTAAATTTTGTTCCTCTACTGCACTAAGCTTGATGTTGCCTCTGTTGGTTGTTTCCACACTGCCGAAGTGTACCTTTGCATGGCTCTCCATATCTTTTTTGCATTTGACTTGGCCACTAATTCCTCATTAACCATTGATAATGTGCATCTAAGTTATCTCCATACTGATAATTAATTCTCAATCCACTTGCACACTTTAACTAGCCACTGTCCATGCTTATTCATGGCTCTCTAAGCTTGACTGTACCTCAACATGGCTTCTATGTTCTTTCTTTAATTCAAGACAAGCCCAACACTCTTACCTATGAATCGTGTTCCTGATTGCCTTGACCCAACAATACTTGACAGTCGCTATTACTCCTAAGACCAAGTCTCATGTACACTCGTGTTCCTTGCTTCCAACTCAATCATATGCCATACACCTTTGTCCTACACTATTGGAGCTCCACTCATCGTAACTTTTATTAAAATAATGTTACGATATTACAATGTTCCAAAGTTTCTTTAGCTCCTTCTTTCTTAGCCCCTTTTCCTATTTCCCCTCCAGAGGACCATTGTCTGTGACCAGTGGCTTCATATTCCACAGTGTTGCAATTTTGCGGCTCCCAACATATCGTCACTTCTTATTATTTTGTTGTTACGAAAAGAATATATTCTGATGTTTTGAACCCCTCTTGGTATAGTCTCTCTTGTTTTTCCACCATGGGACTAGGTGTCATGTTCAGCAACATAACTTTTAGGTGCTAAGCCTTTTAGGACTTGTTGGGGATCTATCTTTGTGTATTCTAGCTCTTCTTTGTTGGTTCTCTAGCTTCTATGACCAAGCGCTACCACATCGAAGCTCCCTCCATAGGGACTTCCTCTTAATTCAATTTCGAAGGAGTTGCAAAATTTCAACCTCTAAAATACTCATAACACTCAAGTGTTGAGTCTTCTTTCTATGCTCTTGTTTCTATGGGCCCCTACAACCATGTTCCAACAACATCAGGGCCCCTTTCATCATAACTTTTCTCCAAAACAATTTACAAAAGAGTTCTGAAGTTTCAACCTCCAAAATAATTCCCATGTGACATCACACAACACTTGGGTGCTCGTTCTTCTCTACACTCTTGGTTCTTTGCATCCTCACGACCAAGTTCCATTGTACATTAGAGCCCCTTTATGGGAACATAACTTTTCTATAAAACAATTAGACAGGAGAAACAGTACTCAAACCTTCAATGTGCCGACCTCTAATATGACATCATGTTGTCGTCATTAATCCATGTGGTGCCTCCTTAGTGGTGACATGTGTCACCCATATTTGTACCATTTTGTCATCGAAAATGTGAAATCAAGTGCCACATGTCCACCATACATCCACGTCATGCTAATGTCATTTTCTTCTTCAGCTCCTCAGGGCCAATCACCTATTACCATGTGTCTAATTGTAGGAGAGAGAAACAATTCAATGTTCCTTGGTTTTTCAATGATTCCTTTGTATTTCTTCTCCTTCTCAAGCCTCGGCACTTCAAAAGAATTGCAATTTATAAGGACCAAAGAGGTTCTGGGATCTTGATGACCTTGACCTTCTGATATTCTGATACGCCCTCTGCTCCAAGGTTCTGATATCAAGTCCCAATGTGCTCCAACCTTCGATGTTCTAAGCCTTTCGATATTCCCTCTACTCTAAGGTTCTGGTATACCTTCCTCTGCCATATGCTCTGTCCTCCCATGTTCTGATAGACCTATGCTCATCTCTTCCAATATCGGGTCCTGAGTCTGAAATTCGGCCCTACTGCCCTAATTTTGAGGACCCGAAATTCTGAGCCTTCTGAATTTCTGAGGACTTTATTCTTCATGTAGAGGCTTTGCCATCATATTTTCTAAGTTTGGAAGTGCTTCCAACTTTGGTTATGCACCAAGACTCCTCCAATCACATTTTAACTCTACTTTCATGGCTTTAGTCACCAAAATTTGACTAGGAATAACTCGTAATATAGGAGGCCATTTGCAGACTTCCACATACTGTTGGAAAAATTATTCAAAGCACTTTCCAATGGAGAAGGTTCGTTGTGGGCTTTGAGCCCATCTACTACCTGAAAAATGGATACTGACTCTTTTTCATTCTCTTCTCCTTGACTCCTCTACTTGTGCTTGAATCTTGAACTCCCAACCACCATATTAATCATTTTATGGCTTCTCCAATAAGCCTACTACTATGATGATTATTTATAGAGCACTGCAACAACTATGGGATGGATTCTAGACCACCATAGTCATCATTTTATGGATTCTCCAATAATATTTCTACTATGATGATTCTCTACGAGCATTGTAGCAATCATGGTACTCCCCCAAATAGTGACACATCAAGCACATCAAACTAGCCCAATTACCATAACATCTAGGCTAGGGAACATCAAAGCCAACATCTGCTGCCACAAACATCCATGCTATGCAGTTGACATCAATTTCAACACTCTTGCGAATAGTTGGTAACATTCAACTGCCCAACACATCTCCCGGCATGATTCTTGACATCAATTCCAACACACTTGCAGTCGCTAGCCATCCATACAATACCAACTATCCAAAAATCTCCCCATTTGGCATTGATGGAAACACCTCAACCTCATCACTTCACTTTGATGTCCAATCCTCATGTTGCTTCCACACTTCTCTTGCATGAGCCACCAATGGTTTTCTCACCTCTACATGGGTCATCACAACTTCTCCAATAATCCTCTCCCCCTTTTACATCAATGGAAAAGGGCTACAAGTTGCTTCTTCTCCCCCATGCAATCATCGATATAAAATTACGAGGGTCTAGCTACTGATGTGCGTTCTTCTCTGCAGACTTCTCTTCAATGACTGATCGTTGTTGCTCCATAAACTAGACATATGTGATATGATCCCCATGAACATATATTTCCTTTGATTTGAATGCCTTTTTAATAAACCTCCAATTTTTATAGCTTATGGTTGTTGGTTGAATACTCTCTTTCCAATGCATCTTTTGTATCAGTTAAAAGGAAATTGATACCAATTAAACTGCTCATGGTATTGTTGTTGTTGCAAATACAAATCATTAGTGATGCATTTCATATTTCACTTCATCGTCGTTACTACTGCCAATACTGTGTTTACGTCTCTTGAGCATCTTTAATCACTTCTCCCCCTGAGATCATGCCTCAAAACATGGACCGTTGCTAGAACAATACCAATTGCACTAAGAAATAGATACAAATTGGATGTTGTACCAGGAAACCTCTAATAGTTCTTTCTTAGAAAGAAATGTCCACTTACAGACAAAGGCTACTCCATATGAACCCATACCATCAATTGTCATAGTGATACCAATTGAATACTAATGGACATGAAATCTTATAACCATTGTGCTTTATGAGAACACAAGACTACTAGGAAAAATCATATTCACAACTTAAATGAGATAAGGGTATTCCACCAAAGGTGCAAGAATTTCATTTACTTAGCAATATTTCTTCACGAGGTTGAATATTGTTGTATGCTATTGTTATCAAAGTAGCTCCCCCAGAGCCCATGCTCTATGATCTCCTACAACTTCTTCCTTGCCTCTGCATGGGGACTAATCTTGTGGACCTGACATAACCGTGAGCTTCATTTCATTCCACACTTTTGTTGCAACGCGTCTTCTTTTCTCACAACATAACGTGTTGTTGTGTACTCCCCCCTGAACTCATGTTGGTTGAGTTCCTCCTCTCCTTTTTAAGGTTGATACATTCAAAACAAACCAATTTATTCTTGTAATTAGCGAGAAAGCATGACAATACCTTCAACAGTCAAATACACATTTATATTCATCTTTTTATATTCTTGCATCTGACTTATTCGGCCTCCCTTGAGACCATTCTCTTCATTTACTGAAGAGAAATAAAGGATGTAATCCCCCTGAGCAAATCATCCTCCTTATTCTTCCAAAATCTCAAAGGTTGAGTCTTGATTTAAGTATTACTCTCTAACTTCTTCTTTTCACGTATTTGGGCTCTCTTTCGGTTGCACATGGTTAGAGGAAACTTCTATTTCAACTCCTCTTTCTTCAGCCAAATCCTCTTGCTTCTCCCTTTCCTTACCTGAAGCTTGTGCTCAATATAGCTTGTGATTACAAAGGGCTCTTTTCTCCCCTTATTTTGCAAGTCCTTTTGATACTGAGCGCTAAAGACAAACTTGTATTCCTCTACTCCACTATTTCTTCTTGTCTTCAAATCCTGAGTTGTTACATTCACATTCATACGCTGAGAAGCGTGCCATTTCTTTCGATATATGTATCGTGTTTCCTCATGCCCAAATTCACCATAATTGTAGCATTCAATTTGGCTTAAGAATGGAGCAAAGGACCTGCCATTTTTGCTAGCATTATTTTCATGGAATTTAATGTTGCAATCATGCCTACTCATGGCTACTTTGTGTATCTCCCCCATACAGAAATTGCAGTATGTCCAAAATTTCCCTTTTTGTCTCACAATGCCTTACTTTATCAGCATCTAGCTTAGATAGCCCTTTCATGATAATATCCATGGATTTCTCATTCTGCTCACTCTTCTCTCCATTCAATACGGAGCGCCATACATCAACATCCAAGGCCATTAAATAGGCTTCCATTATAACCTGCCAAAGTACACACTTTTATCCATTTAAGAATGGAACTCTTTCTGATGTAAGCCAATTTTGATTAGCCATTTTTTCCCTTTGATCTACCTTCTAGAGGCTATGATATTCCTAAAGGAACTTGGATCTGATACCAATTGTTGGAAACAATGTTAATACTAAGAGAGGGGTGAATCAATATTAAGGCTATTTTTTTACTTTTAAGCCAATTTATTCTTCCTCATTCAAACTTGGCATCCATTACATGAGAGAAACCATTAACAACCATAACAATGGCCATATCACAACACAAGCATCATGAGCAGCAAACACATGAACACAAAGGTTTTACATGGAAGCCCTTTCAGGAAAAGAACACCAAGCTTGTTGTTCTTATTGATGTAAAATAAGAGTGCCTGCTCTATTACATAAATCTATTTTATGAGACACCACTCACAGGAGCAACAACTCCCTTTGATTGTTTGCTATCACCCACTAGCAGGAAGCACCAACTCCCTCCTTTTGTAGACACCTGATTAGCTTACTAGAAGCACCATGTGAAGCACCAACTTCACATATTTGTTGCAAGCACCAACTTACATCTCCTTGGATTTATGCAAGCACCATATTGTAGGAGGCACCAACCCCTAAGCCTTCTCAAGCACCCACTAGAGATGGAAGCACCAACTTCTTGTATGCAGCCTCCAACCCACACTCAAATAGGAACTCAATGTTCACTATCATTGACAGCCACTCTGCTTGATATCAACTTTGTTCTCTTCAGCCCTTGGCCCACGTAACACTCTATTTCTTCTCACTCTAATCACTCTAAAACAGCCTACTATCACCACCACAGCATCATACTGCTCTTGGCCCTTTGTCTACTGCACATAGCATCACACTCTTCTCGGCCTTCTTCCTCTAAAAAAGCACCTTTGACCTTTCACAATGCAACATTGGCTCTCTCTCGTGGGCTCTTTATTCTACTAAGGCACTCTTAGCCCTTCACAACAAAACAACCTCACTTAGCCTCACATGTAGCAGTGCACTCTCAACCCAAAGCTCTCCACACAACTCCTCTCTTCACCATGTGTTTTACCCCCCAGTTTCTCAATGGAAATCCTCAGTTTTATTCCTCTGTTGAACTGAGCTCGATGTTGCCTCTATTGCCTATTTCCACACTACTTGAGTGTACCTTTGCATGGATCTCCATCCTATTTTTGCATTATACTTAGCCATTCCTTCCTCATTAACCACTGAGAATGGGCATCTGAGTGATTTCCATATTGAGAATTAATTCCCAGTCCAACTACACACTTCAACCAAGCACTATCCATGCTTATTCATGGCTCCCTAAACTTGATTGTACCTTAGCATGGCTTCTTTGTTCTTTATTTAATTCAATAAAGGCCCAAAACTATTCCCTACAAATCATGGCCCTCGTCGCCTTGACCCAATGACCCTTTGAAAGTCGTTGTTACTCCTACAACCAACTCTCTTATGCACTCGTGGTCCTTGTTGTTGACTCATCCATCTTAAATACACCTTTGTGCTACATTGTCAGAGCTCCACTCATCGTAACTTTTATTAAAACAATGTTACAATATTACAATATCCTGACATGCCTTTAACTCCTTCTTACTTAGCCCCTTTTCCTAATTCCCCTCCAAGAACTATTTCATGTCTCTAGTGGCTTCATATTCCACTGTGCTGCAATTTTGGGGCTCCCCACATATCATAACTTCTAATTATTTTGTTTTTACAAAACCAAGAGATTTTGATGTTCTGATCCCCTCTTGGTTAGCCTCTCTTGTGTTTTCACCATGAGACTATGTGTTGTGACCAGTAGCATAACTTTTAGGTTCTAAGCCTTTTAGGACCTGCTGGGGGCCTATCTACTTGTATTCTAGCTTTGTCGCCTTGGTTCTCTGGCTTTTACAACCAAGTGCTACCACATCGAAGCTCCACGTATTGGGACTTCCTCTTAATTCAATTTCGGAGGAGTTCTGAAATTCTGACCTCTAAAATACTCATAGCACTCAAGTGTTGAGTCTTCTTTCTATTCCCTTGGCTCTATGGGTCCTTACAACCATGTTCCAACACCATTAGTACCCCTTTCATTATAACCTTTCTCCAAAACAATTTACGAAAGAGCTCTGAAGTTTCAACCCCTGAAATACTTCCCATGTGTCATCACACAACACTTGGTTACTTGGTCTTATCTATGCTCTTAGTTCTTTGGGTCCTCACGATCGAGTACCATTCTACATCGGAGCCCCTTTATCAAATCAAAAATTTTATATAAAGAAATTAGATAGGAGTTATGAAAACTCCAACCTCCAATGTGTCAACCTTTTAGATGATGTCATGTTTTCATCATTACTCCATGTGGCACCTCCTCATTGGTGAAACGTGTCACCCAGATTTGTACCATTACACCACTGAAAATTCCAAATGAAGTTTCCACATGTCCACCATACATCCACATCATGTTGACATCATTTTCCCCTTCAGATCCTCAGGGCCAATCACCTGTTTCCATGTGTCCAATTTGAGGAGAGAGAAAGGGTCCAACATTCCTTGGTTTTTCAACAATTTCCTTTGTACTTCTTCTCCTTCGAAAACGTAAGCACTTTCAAAGAATTGCAATTTAAAGGACTTACAAGGTTTCAAGGTTCCGATGGTCTCGACCTTTCGATATTCTGATATGCCATCTACTTTGAGGTTTCGATATCGGGTCTCGATGTGCTCCAACCTTAAATGTTCTAATTCTTTTGATATTCCCTATGCTCCGAGGTTTCGATATGCCTTCCTATGCCATCTTCTTTGTCCTTTTATGTTTTAATTGCCTTATTTTCTTCTCTTCCGATATCTGGTCCCAAAAATGGGGGTTTGAAATGCAGCCATGTTGCCCTGGTTCCGAGGTCCCGGAATTCTTAACCTTTCAAAGTTTTGAGGACTTCCTTCTTCTCATAGAGGCTTTGCCATCATCTTCGCTGAGTTTAGCAATGCTAACAACTTTGGTTATCCCCCAAAATCCTCCAATCACCTTTTAACTTTTCTTTCATGGCTTTAGTCACCAAACTTTGACTGGGAATAACTCTTGATCTAGGAGGCCATTTGCAGACTTTCACATACCATTAGAAATATTATTCAAAGCACTTTCCAATGGAGAAGTTCCGATGTAGGCTTTGAGCCAATATTCTACTTGAAAAATGGCTACTAACTATCTGTCATTGTTTTCTCCTTGACTCCTCTTCTTGTGCCTGGAATCCTAGACTCCCA
Source organism: Pinus taeda (assembly GCA_000404065.3). NCBI lineage: Eukaryota > Viridiplantae > Streptophyta > Pinopsida > Pinales > Pinaceae > Pinus > Pinus taeda. The sequence continues at coordinate 97,649 of APFE031084809.1, read as the reverse complement.
ACCATAATAGTCATCATTTTATGGTTTCTCCAATAAGCCTGCTACAATAATGATTATCTACAGAGCACTATAGTAACCATGGGATGGATTTAAAAAAACCATAGTCATCATTTTATGGCTTCTCCAATAATCCTGCTACTATGATGATTCTCACCAGAGCACTGTAGCAACCATGGGACTCCCCTTTATCTTGACACGTCAAGCACATCAAACTAGCCCAATTACCATCATAGCTAGGCTAGGGAACATCAAAGCCAACATCTTCCACCACAAACATCCATGCTATATGGTTTACATCAATGCGAAAACTCTTTTCAACAGTTGGACAATGCCAACTTCCTAACACATCTCCCAGCATGATTGTTGACATCAATGCCAACACACTTGCAGCCACTAGCCAGCGAGTCTATGGCAATTGTCCAACAATATCCTTCAAGCAGATTTAGCCATTTTTCTAGAGCATATGCATCTATCTGACCTTCAAATATAGTAATATAAAAATTAACTTGTACCTTAAAGGGGGTGTTACCTACGAAGTGGCCACTAGATGAAGATGCGTTGCCTATTGGTATCCACTGAAGGGTCTAGGAAAAATTATCCATCATCTCATTGCTCTGTTGCTTGAGGGATTCTTCAAGCAACCATTGGCGAGGATGGTATTCTAATGGATTAATAAGTTCAATTCCCAAGTCCTTATACCCCAACCTCATTAGGGACATGCAAAACAAAAAGAAATAGAAGGCAACTCTAATACTATTGATTTGAATTTATGAAGGAAACAAAATGAAATATAGATTTAAAACCACTACATAGATACAGTGAAACTTGAATTCAATTAATAAATGGAAAATTTTGAAGTTGTATACATTCAAAATGAAAGAAAACTAGCATGAATGGGGTAGCTTGTCATTGAGAAGAGATGTGACGGTTATGTGCCTTCTTGAAAGATGTTACAATGAGGCTCAAAGAAATTTTTATTATGAAGAAATAATGTAAAATCATAAACATCCAAAAACCTAACCCTAGGAGGCAAAGCGCCAGAGGCTTATTGGCCCTGATGGGTAAGTTGGAATGTAAACTCCCTGGGGTCATAACTTTGGCATATGATCTTTGTTTGTAGCACACGATAGCCTAATGGAAAGGTCTATCTGACGAGTACATTTTTTTACTACTAATGGTATTTGTGTGATTATTGTTGTCCAATTTCCCCAAAAAACACCATTTAGGCCCTTAAAACAACTCTAGAAGTTTAGGACATGAAAACTACCAAAAATAAAAAAATAAAACTGCCAAAATAGGAAAATTGTGTTGTGAACCAGTGGAATAGATAGGTGGCCACTGATATCCACCTGGATCATGAGACTATTTATTGGACTTATCTATGTGATAGTTACCGATATAATTTTGACATATATCATGCATTGATTAGAAATAAATTAGTGTCTAATTTATGTTTGCATGGTAGCTTACTTTCCATTTAAGACACTTTTGTGTTGAAGCATGGAAACATGATCTAAGAGGTAAAATCAAACAAGGCACTTCAATGTAGAGGAAATTATAGAAAGTTGTAAATATATCTTATCAACAAAATCTCTACCATGATGTTAATAGGAACATCAGATCATGAACAACATGTGCCATTTCCAAGCTAGCATTCATGAAAGTAGGGATTTTACACACCATTTAGAGTGTGTCTCCATAGTATTTTTACCTAGTTTATATTCTTCGAACCATCATATGGTTGTTCTTATAGTTTTCAATAGATTCTTTAAATTTTCAAGAACCATTTAAGAAAATAATAACAAAATATGTCATTATTAAACTCTTCTTTGAAATTTCTAGGTTAACTTTGCTCTTCCTAGAAGCATTTTTTTAGATAGAGAAAGACATTTCTTAAGCATTTTATTGTCCAATATTTTGTCCTTTTTGGATATGGAGCTATCCAAATAAACTATCATTCACCCACAAATATATGAGCAAATAAAGGTGTTTAACCAAATGACATAGCATATCTTTAGAATATACAAATAAAAAAATCAATGAATTGGCATGAGACTATGCCCTATGGGAAACATAGGTAAAACATAGATCTACATAATTCTGTTGGACACAACCCCTTCAAGGTGTGTTTGATGTTCAAAACATTGGATTTAAATGATATAATCTATAGTTGGCATCATCACATGATTCTCCCCATGCATAAAAGGGAGCAAACTAATCAACAAATTTTATGGAGAAATTTACCTCATCTAATAAAAGGTTTAGGACATTAAACAAACATCTGATGCTAAATACAAATGAAAATTTGATGAACATTGAATTTAACACTAAATGATCCAAGTGAATGTCAATGAATCACCATGACCAATAATTATTTTCTATTGTTGGATGTTTACAAGCCCGTGATTTTGGTAAACCATGTTATCCACCCATGGTATTTGAAATATAATGAAAGTGAATGACTCTGGGTGAAAAGGCAATCGTAAATAATATATATGGGCATTCAGCATTGTAAAATCCATTAAGTTTCTCGTGATGTAGTCTAATGACATCTTTTACCATTTAATAAAAATAAATAATCTCTTTTCATATTATTTTCTTCTCTACATTATTTTTTTCATGTTCTTGTGATGTTTTCTATTGTCAATATTCAATCCCATTCCTATCACAACTTAGATTAGTTGTGTCAGAGAAATCTTCTCCTTCTCATTTCCCAACACGTCACCAATGAGGTCAGGGTATAGAGAGTTGAATCTCAAGATAGTTTTACTTGAGGACAACCAATCTCACTAGCCCAAGTGACCTCCCATGGTAGAAGAAAATATAAATGACAAAGAAGGAGATCCTGTCAAGGTTTTTATCGAGGAACCACTCACTCAACATAGGAATGCGATGATAGACAATGTCACCCAGATCCTTCAACAGCTGCCAACAATGATTGAGGCGCCTTCAACAAGTGGCAATTTTGGAGGTGCAATACCCTTTAAGGTACAAGTTAACTTTGATATTCCTTTTTTGAAGGTTAAATAGATGCACATGCCTTAGAGATATGGTTAAAGCTTTTAGAGGGTTATTACTTTGTCCAAAGTTTTTCTGATAATGAAAAGATCACATTCGCACTCCTAAAGCCATTCCCCATGTCAAAGATTGGTGTGAAAGTTACTTGGAGAGACATAGCAAATATGAGTATGATATTTTCAATGCGGGCCCCACTTATGTTGCTTTTGTTGATGCTCTCAAGGAGAAATTCTACCTTGCACAGAACTATGATGACCAATACATGAGATGGATGACTCCGCAACAAGAGAGAAACCTAACATTGCTAGAGTACACCAATATTTTCCATACATTATGCTCAAATTTGGGTATCAAAGACTTTGAATGACACCTAGTTTTGAATTACTATAGTGGCATGCATGGGTACATCCAAATAGAGATGGATATCCTATACATTTCCTCACTAGGAGTTGCTTATCGATATGCTATCAAACTAGAGTAGAAATTGAAGGAAAGGAATAAGAAAGAATTAGGTTTTGCAAATCCACTACAAGAAAAGCCTAGAAAATGAGGCCCAAACTCACAAAACAAGGGAAAAATGAGGAGATCCAACCTCAAGATAACCGCCCCAAGTTGCAGGAAAAAAAGGTTGATGGGAAATCTAAGAAGAACACTGGAAAGTCATGTGAGTTCCACAAAATTCCCTAGCACATTGATGAGTGTCGATTGAAACAATAATTTTTCGCTAAGCTTAAAGAGAAAAAAAAAACATAGACTCATATTATGATTCATAACAGGATAAAGAAAATTTTATCATCGATGCATAAACCAATATTGTCATTGCAACTACGAAGATCCAACCATAAGAGTCAATGGAGCCTGAGGAAGGGGAGAAATTCTTCCATTCACAGATGTGGCTGAAGGGGTACCCACTACAATTCATTCTTAACAATAGGATCCAAAAGAACCTGATCTCAACAGAGACCTCCAAGAGATTGAAGTTTCCAATAGTGCCACACCCCCAACCATACACAATTGTTTAGTTGAGCCATGGACAAGACATACATGTCAGCCAAAAAAGTCACCTATCCTTCAACATCAAGCCCTTCAAAGATTGGGTATTGTGTCATGTTTCCCCGTTCGAAGTTTGTGATGTTCTTCTAGGAAAACCTTGTATGTGGAAACATTATGTTATTTATAAGTTTTAACCCCATAGTGTCATTGTTACTCTAGGGGATGAACTCTAGAATATACCAGAGGTAGTTCCAGCCACGGGAAATTCATTAATATTAGAAAAATAATGCAGAAAGGTAGTCTCTCATACTTCCAATTTTTTCCACTCCATGGTTCAATCAAAAGTGAACAATAGGTCAATGCAACCACCACAACTTCAACACAAGCTCTCTCTATAAAACATAAACAGGTGGACAAGATTGTAGAAGGGCCTAGAGATATTCACCTCACCTACAAGGGTGCCTCTACACTTTAGGAAAAACATCCACATACATGGAATGACAACCTTCCATATGCACAACATGGCTATAACTGAGCTTTCCACAACTCTCTTAGCCACAACGTTTTTTAGACATGTTTAGGGTTCTAGCTAACAAGCCCCATGGATGTCATTGTTCCAACTATATCTTCACCAATAGAGTCCTCCCCTATAGGTTGAAGCTCATCTATGAACCAAATTTTTTTAATGAATCCAATAACTACAACAACAGGTTCATGATGTCCTACAAAAATCCAATGCAGAGTACAAACAACGCCATGACCATCTTTGAACTCCACAGAAGTTTCAAGCTACAATGGATTGAATTATGGATACCAAGATGAAGGATACCTACTAATAAAACATACAACTCTATTGAGTTTTCAAAGCAAGGAAACTTCTTAGTAAGAGTCAGAGCCAAATTCAGCAGAAGTTTCCCATCTCATGAGGGAACCTGACATAAAGGAGACAATTTCTTCCTAAGGGGGAAGGATTGGTCCAAGTGGATGCCGGTGAATCACCATGGTCAATAATTGTTTTTATTGTTTGTAGTTTACAAGCCCATGGTTTTGGTAAACCATGGTATCCGCCCATGGTATTTGAAAAGTAAAATAAAATAAAATAAAACTATAATCATATAATTAGCTTTTACCATATACAACCATTCATTAATTTTTACCATAATGTTTATAGTATTCAACCATGATTTTTTTTAACCGTAATATTTGAAATATAACCAAAATACAACCCTCTAAATGAAAAACAAAAAACAAATTTAAATAATATAAATACAATCCTTTATTATTATAAAAACTATAAAATTGCTCATAATATACTATAATGACATCTATACCATTTAATAAAAATAAATAAACTAAACTATTTCCATATTAGTTTCTTCTCCACGATATTTAATTTTTTTCGCATACTTGTAACATTATCTATTATTAATATTTAATTTCATTCCTCTCACAACCCAAATCTTTCGAGGTTCGCAACAAATTTCAATTGAATATAACTAAATAGAAAAATCCACCCACTTTGATATCAACCATAAAACATCACTATCACATTTAATCTACCTCTCTTTCTTAACTTTCAACTTCATTTTAATATCGTTTTTCCCAACCTCTCATAAGTACTAAATCTTAGTCATTTTTACAAAAGATTGAGGTGAAAACGTTTAAATGAAGAGGAACCAAAAACAAAATATACCATTTTATTTTGAAACTTGAACCCTCAAGGTGAGGACGAAAGATATCACTTCATCTGTACAATGACTCACACATCAAGGAAGGAAAAAATATTACTTGGCCCACAAAATGATTTGCAAAACAAAAGAAAAAGAAGAATACTACTTAATCCATCACGTGATATTGAACTATGACAAAATTATATTAGTCTAAATTTTCGAAGATTTATTTTTCATAACCTACATCTTTTCTCTAGAAGAAATGGTGGTGGTCCACCATGTGTAGATGATTTCTTTATCTAGGAATTCATCTTTGTAGATTGGTGCTTGCTAAGAAGCCATGATTCATGCTTTAATATATATATTTAAATGCTTTTAATTATGTTCATTGGTGAGAATGTTGACTTATTTTTTAAATAAGATATTGACTTCCTTTTAAATCTTGGAATATAGGTTAGCTCTATACCTAAATATTGAAGATTGGTTACTTTACTTTTGTTCAAATTTGCTTTTTCATTTACCAATGTTCAGATATGTTTTTTCATGGGTTAGAACAAGTTGTCTAAACTATGATTCAATATTTTGAATTTGTATAAATATTTAATATTGTTGTGTTGAGAGGTGTTATACAGTGTAGTCTGGAAATGTGTGGAAATGTGTAGGTGTTAGGTGTAATGTAAGAAATATTGCATATCAACATTTTTTAAATGTTATATATATATGGAAAAAAAAATGTTAGCTTCAAATATTTTAATTATACCAAGTGGTCAATAGACAAAATGAATCTTTTAGTCTTACTTTGGAATGAACTAATAATTTGATATTTGAAGTGGATAAATTAATTGATTGTGGAGGCATAACGACTTGCATAAATTTTGTTGGGTAGTAACAACTAGTAAGTCTACGCATTTACAATTTTACTCATGATGTTGATGAAAACTTTTGGTAAATTGTGCCTAACGTTTTAGGTGAACACTTCACCCATCTTCAGGAACATAAAGCAAAAAAATGGAGCAAAGAGTGCTAGACCAATATAACTAGAGGATGGAGTTGCAATATAGTCGTTAGGGTAGGGGGAATGATGAGACCATTGATATTATTAAATAATGGTTTAATTAATTAAGTAATAAAGGAAATAGTTATTAAAATATCAAATAAAAGAGTTAGAATTGAATTCAAATTAATTAAATTAGACAAATATGGGATGATGGTGGGAGATGGAATGAAGGTATTGCCCCCTTCCACTCCAGCAGCATCATTAGGGAAGCCTTAAAAATTGAAAAACACCCCAACAAATTTAATCAAGAAGATGGATAATAGTTAAGCCATTTCAGGAAATCAACTATTCATTTGTTATCCTCTAAACCAAGTTCTCTTTACTCTAATATAAGTTCTAACCCATCTTAAACCAACCAACCAGCACCTCCCACCCCATCTCTTCTTACTCTCTCCCTTTCCTCCCTCTTTTTCCTATCCCTCCCTTTCTTTCTTTCTTTCTTTCTCGTCCCTCATGTTGATCCAATATTTTTAATTTACAATTCCTCTTTTATTCCTCTTTTAGTTTACAATTCATTCTATATTTCTTATTCAATCACATTTCTTTTCGCTTTCTATATTTTAATATTATTCCAATTTCAATAAATATTTTTGTGTTCAATAATTAATTTCTTCCCCTTAAATCATATATTTTAATCTTAATTTAATTTAATTCATAAACTTTGCATTAATTTTTAAATATATTAATTCTAATTTGACCCATATTATTCTGATTCTAACTATTTATTTATAATATTTTATTCAAACTTTTTATAATTCAATTTCCTATCTATGGATCTTATCCCACAATTTTTATTCCAATAAATTAATGGTTTTTATTGAAACAAATTCTTCTTAGTCAAATATTTGACATTTTATTATTTATAATAATTTCCAATAATTTCAAGTTCCACTAGCACAACCAATTGAGGACGAACCTCGTTAGAAAGATGACCCATGATCAAATCTCATGGGGGGTGGTTGTGCCCTGTGTGGGGAGGAGACATAATAAAAAATCTGGTTAGTTGAGCACTGGTGTGGCCCAGGTCGAGTGTGATCCCTGGGTGACTTTGACGGCTTAGATGCCCCTGGGTCATGACTCCTCAAGCCACGGGTCTAGCCTTGGAGGATCACAGACAACTTGACAAACAAACAAAATAATAATATTTTAACTTTTATTAAATCAAAATAAATTATTGTCAAAATTTGACCCTTTATTTTCAATATAGATTTCCTACGCTTAATTATAAATTTATTTATTTCAATTGTTATCAAATTGATTATTTGACCTCGTCTTATATTTTTATCAATTGGACTATTTGACACACACGTGCGCGCACACATACACACACATATATAGGTGTAGTCTAACATATAGACGAAATGGTCTTTTTCATGACCATTTTTCTGGTTGATTTTAATCGACATAGATTTGTAAAAACTTGAGATTAAATTGTTTAATCTACATAATTCGAGTGCCCCAAGGTTTTTCAAGGTGTTGAATCCATTTATGCATTCAAAAATGTATTTTAAACAACAAAAAATCTTGAAATTGGATTGTCGGGTTTTGGTGAATTCTGGTAAAAAATGGGTGAAGTGTTCGCCTGAAACGTTGAGCACATCAATGAATACAACACATAGTTTACTAGATGCTTTAATCAACATCAAGTTAATGATTGTGAAAATATTCATGCTAAAACTTTACTCCTATAAAAGTGTCGAGGAAAACATAAATAATGGTGGGAAGTGACTTTTGATAGGTATATCTATTTATATCTTATTTCTATATAGTTTTTATACAAAGACTTGTTTAAATTAGGAGTAGTGTTTAAGTGCGAATTTTTGGAATTTCTGACAAATTTCTAGTCAAAATCTCACAAAAAAAATTGTGGTCAAATATTGATTTGTTGTAACATCTTCTAATCAGCACACAGGATTATTTTTACTTTGTTGGTAAATGGGACTTTAGAAGCCCAATGACATTCTGAATGAATAATTTAAGTTGTAATAATATTGTTTCTTTTTAATTATCATATTATGAAATTTCTAGAATTCAAGAAGGGAGAATGGAAACGGATTCCGAACTCTAGGCAGTTAGGGAGATTTGAAATAGTTATACCTTTCTTCCTCGAGATAAAAAGAGATCTCAGTGGAAGAAAGGGTTTTCAATCGGAAAAGAAAAAGTAATGGAAGGAATGTCCAGAGCTGGTCTCGAACCAGTGGATTACCTTGTTACGGAAAGAAATCAAAGGTTGGAAGACCGAATTGTAGTCCTGACATCTGTAGCCTGATTTCGGAGTTAAAAAATAATTGTTTCCTATTGTGCTAGAGCAAAATCTTGGGGCTATAAGAGGACGTTTTTTCGCTTCTTACGGTTGGGAGGAGAAGGTCTCTTCCTGTTGAATTCAAGGAAATTTCTAAGAATAGATAAGTAATTGGAGTTGGCCTTTAAGTTGTATGTTTGCATGGATAAGTACTCACTAAGGTTAAGATGAAAATTGTATCAATAGATTTCAGAAATTCATATTTTCTAATGTTTATATGTTGAAAGTGGTTTGATTGATGCTTAATGTTTTTGTTAATTTTCTGTTGTTGCATATTGGTGAGGAATTGGTTATATTTTTAGTGTTAGCATAAACAATGTAGTAGATGGTAAAGAGAATAAGTAGTGAAATGGGAAAAATTATTAAACCTCATAGCCAGCTAGAGTAACGAATGGGAAATATTGTTGGAACTTGGAATTTAGGAACAATAAACCCAGAAAAAAACCGTGTGCAATATAGTTCTGAGAAATAATCAAATAATAGAATTTAAGACAAGGTGGAATTTTGAATACCTTCCAACAGCACACAAAACCGTAGATAGGGGTTAGGACCGAGCGGTTGCCTGGGCAGCAACTCAGTGCAGTCCCCTACGTGGATTTGTGTAGATGCATACTTCAAAATCATTTGAACTTACCTAGTCTAAAATAAGATAAATAGTAAATGTTGACTGAAGAATCAACTAAGGACGACGAGCATAATAACCTTGAACTGTAGCATAATAAATACGAAAAATTGTGCTTAAATGAGAGCTTGACATATATTGAAAAATTGTTAGTTACTACTCATCGAATTATATAAACTTTTAAGGTTTCATACTGAATTAAAAGATTGTGCAACGTAACTGTAACAATTATGAACATAGTGAAATACCAATAACCATAATGTTGTGAACAGAATGAGATTTAGTATTAACAGAATGTATATATGTAAACATCGTGTCGCTAGAACTGTTTTCAAAAAGAAATTCACTGTTGTTGTCCTTTGAGATAACTTAAGGTCAATTAGTTATGCCAAAGCGTATATAATGTTTTGTTGTTTTAAATGATTGGATGAGCAGTGAACTGTTTATAAACAGGTGCTTTAAACTTAGATAGATTCTTAATAAAATAAAAGGTTGTTCTTTAAATGCACATGGTTATTTTGATTTTAGTGGGATGGATAAGTAGAATATGGAGAAGTATAATTGATTTAATATTCAAACTGAGTATTTAACCATTTACAAGCATAAATTAAGAAAATAGTGTTTTCTTAATCAACAAAATATAATTAGACTATCCCATAGATCTAGTGCAATTTATTCTCAAAGAGGAATTTACATAAAAAAATAGTTCTGTAAATTTATCTCCTATTCAAATTACAACTTCACAAAGGATTCAAAATGAAACTGAAATTCAATTAAATTTTAAATCAGATAACTGCAAAAGACTTAATTTATATGAAGAAGACATAATGAATAAACAAGATGAAATACAACTCACTGAGAGATAGACCATATGAAGCAAATCTAGAATATTTTATTATCTCAAAAATGCTCTAGCTTAGTACAAATCTGCTTGATAACTTGTTCAAGGTTCCAAACCTTAATACTTAGACATAATGAAGTATTTAAACAAAATTACAAAAATATTACAATTAATGCCTCAGTGACATGACATTCTATTATTAACTTTGAACTAACATAAAAGAAATAATACGATCAAAAGGAATGAATCTGGTGAAGTAATCTGGACATCTGGCACTGCTTTGGAGGAGAACAGTCGTTAAGTGGCCACTATTCGGGTGTTGCACTAGTGAAGTTGATCTGTCTTTTTAATCCTGGAATTCACACAACTTATCCCACAACTCTTCATCTGGAATAGAAATCTTTGTTACCTTGCGGTAGATCTCATCTACCTCAGTACACTGATCAAAAGTGGGTTTTACTGCAAAAATGTGTTTTATCTCGTGTTAGATAAAACTTATGTTGCTGATAGCTTCATAAAAATCTCTCACTGTCATAGAACCTTTGATGTTGGAAGACTTAGTTGTATCCTTTGCAATGTCTTGAAGATTCTTCTTGTAATCTTCCCTGATCATCAATTTTTCATTGATCATAAATAGAGAAGGAAGACCTTTCTTATTCAATGCATTTATTCTAGTGAAAAACTTGTTAACTGCTACCTCCAGAGTGTGACATTTCTCTGTCAGTTATACAACCAAGTTCTTCTTTGTTATAACTTTCTTTACCTCTAGGATGGTTTCTGTTCTATCATCTACTCATAGATCATCCAGCTCATATCTGTTTTTGGAATTGAGGACCTTATGATGTTTTTTGTTGTATCAGGCATTTCTCCCAATTCAACATTGATAGTGGAAATCGTTTGCTTAGATTTCTCCATTAATTCCTTCTGCTCAAATATAATCTGGATACATGGTTAGATTTCATTTATTTCTTCAATGATATTGTTCCATGTGATTTCTTTAACATGGGTTAGTGTGTAGCCAATAGAAGACTCGGTTGCTGACTTCTTCCATGCCTCTATCTGATTTTGAGCTCTTTGTAGCTTTGCTGCGTGAAAAGTCTTAGTCTTTGCCTGACGACCCTGTAGAAGTTTGACTTGATTTTGCAACCTTTTGATCTCTTTGGTCTGGAGAGACATGTTTTGTACTGCATTGGCCAACTGATCTGTAGCATCTCCTGTGCTTGTTGTAGAAGATGTGACTGTAGGAATGGTTGTGATAGGGAGTGCTTCCAAAGGGACAACAGTGATTTTGGCAGTCTACTCCTTTTGTTTAATCGTATTTTCCATCTTTGTCTCCATTTGCTTCAACTATGCACTCTACTCCATGATGAGCTTCATCATGTCTGCCTTTTATGTCTCTGTTTCTTCAATATTCTTGGCTAAAGGATCTTTTGTAGCTGGAAATTTTAACTGCTCCCTTAATAAAGCTATGTCTAAATTCTTTTTCTTTACAAGCTCTTCTGCATTATTGATGTTGTTGGGTCATAACCCACTTTAATCACCAAGTCCTCTAGAGTTTTGATCCTGGTGTCTTTGGCAAGTGCAGAGACTTTCTCCATCTTCAATTGGGATTGAACATTGGCTAATGTAACATGTAGTTTAGACAAACTCATAGCAATGTTAGTGACAGTGAAGAAAATCATTTCCCTGATCTGCTTGTACATCTCCATTTGTTTAATGGGATGTATGTCTTTTACATCAAACTCAAATGATGTCTTCTTGTAGTCTGATGTTGCCTTGGGTTGGGGAACCTGTGCGTGGACGAATGCGATTTGAATTCTACCTATCTCTGAATCAAAGGCTGACAGCAAGCTGCTTTGAAAACCAAAAGTTTGTTTCCAAAATTGATTATAGGTGTTAATCTTCAAGGCATCATTCCTTACTTTTATCTCCTTAAAAATGTCCATTATACTTTTCTTTGTCTCCCCTGCAGTAGATGTGTTGGTCTGCATTTGTTGATGATCTTGTGAAGCTGTGGAGGTAGTGGGAGGTAGTGTGGTCTGACCACCCACTAATGAGAAAACAAGTAGTTCATTAGTGGTGATAATGTTCTCATGCTCTAAATTCTTGCTAAGGTTTAGTTTGGAACTAAGCTTGGCCTTCTTCCTATACATAATTTTGAATCTTTCACTGAAAATTTCAGTCCCTGAAGGGGAATCTTCTTCTCTACTTCTCTTAGTTGTTTTCTCCTGCATGGTAGGAGTATGTACTGTAGAGGATGATACCAGTTGCTCTTCTACCTCTTGTAGGGTATTCTCAACCCATTCTAGTTGGTTTTTTTACTTCTCTATCTCTGGTCTGGCTATGTGAAAATAAGCAATAGATTTGGTTTCTACTCTTAATTTAGAAATGATCCCTAATGGATCATATGACCAGGTGAAGCTAATTCTGAACTGCATTTCTTTTAGTAGTCTATCTTCCTCTTCCCCTGTTGCCCTACTGTTGCAAATGAAAGGCCCAATCTATGTTTTAATTTTGAACTGGGACTTCTTCTTGGAAGCTACAAAGTGGATATCATCCATATTGAGCATCTTCATTATGTACTCTAGAGAAAAAATCCTCAGTGGGAGGAATTTAGGCAGCTTGTAAGGTGCAATCTCACACCCAAATATTCTCAATTTTGTATAGTTTTGATAGAGGTACCAATCCCATGTCTGAACTTGGTCTGATAACTGCAACACCTTTCTAATTTCCTTAATCATCCTCGGTTTTGTTATGTTGCTTAAGAGACTAATTATTGGATGCACGAACATCTCTACAAACTATTTGTATGTGTATTCCTTTTGTTCATTCATCACCAGAGTAGTCCAAAAGATGACTAACTGCTGGTTCCCTTCTACATCCAGCTTTTGTAAAGAAAGCTTGATGTTGTCTCCTTGAAAATATAGGAGCATATAGACTAACACAGAGGCATACTTGAAGACCTCCTTAGTCTGAAATTTTATAAATTGCTCATGAATTGAATCTGGAAGAAATTGGCTAAAGTTAAAGATGATGGAGGGCTTAGAATCAGTAGAGAAAATGGATAGAAATCTTATGATGGCATCATCTACCCACTGATCTAAGTAGTAGCCAAGGAGGTAAGAGATGATTGTGATAATCTACTTGGCTCTCTCAAGGAAAATAGAGGATGGATAGGGAGGATTTTTCTTTGGCAATGAGGCATCTTCTCTCAAGAAATGTTCAAGGGTTAGTCCTCTTAACAAAGTCCAATTTCTGGTATAATTCAAAAAGTGCTTCATAAGAAAAGGGAGTGGAATTCTCTACTATGGGGGCTTGCATCATCTGGTCTATGGCTTGAGGGGTGATAGTGAACATGATTTCTCCAGTGGGGGCAATGATGGCTCTTTGGCTTGGCAGATAACAAGCATGACACTTCCTAACAAATTCTGGGGTGTTGTGGGTACGAGGGGGTAAATTGAAATCCCATAGCTAAATGTCATCGGAATTGTCTATGTATTTGTCCTCGAGCTAGCAATACAACTCAAAAAGGTCAAATTCACAGAGAGTTTCATGGATTTTATGGTCTTTATTAGCCAAAGGGATGTGGTGAAAATCAATGGGAGGATAGACCAGAGGACTAACAGGTTCTTCTGGTCCCTTGTCCTTTGGAGGCATCTTCAGATAGGGCTAAGGACAGTAGTGAAAGCTTGATTGGAGGCTTCAATACACAGAGAGGAGTCAGGATTTGGGGGAAAGAATAGTGGTAATAGGCTGAAAAAATGAGCGGACAGTGTCGCTGGCAGGTGAAAAAGTCGGAGTTTAGTCCAGCAAACCTGTAATAGAGCAATAATAGTGGGAGTGTATGAATTCAATAACTAGTTAATGAGGTAAAGGGAGGTTTATATAATATTTTGGTTTTTCTGTTGAGGGTGCACAGGTCTGTTGGATTAATAGCTAAACAAATTGATTGCTTAACAGCTTAATTTTGGAGGGAGAGGATGTAATTGGTGGAGTTAACAGAAGAATGACGTGGCGAGAGGTAAGTGGCGGGAACGGAATGGGTAGGAGAGTGGTATTGGGAGGCAAAGAAATGGCTTTTCAAAGCGGGGGGAAGCGATTAGCGGTTTCACCTGAGGGGGGTCCGAAAAGTTGTGGTGTTGACATGTAGGGGCACGCGCGTTTCAAATATTGCCCATTTCAGACCACCCCCCCGCCCCCCCCCTCCGACGGTGAAGTTTGGATGGTGAGGGGGGGCCGAAATATAGTGTGGGTCATCAAATATTGGGAGATGGGTGGAGATGGAGCGAGACGTGGCAGAGAGTTAGCTTGACGTGACGGGGCACCCGGTGGGGCTAGCAGGAATTAATTTATTGCATAGTGGGGAATATTTGCAATGTATGGGGAGGTAATAAAACTTAGGAATAAGTGGGTGGAGGAAAATATGAGCGGAGAGCTGATTTTGGGGTTTGAAACTGAGGAATAGGGGATTAATACACCAAAATTAATTGATATAAAACCTTAGAGAAAAACTTTAATCCTTTCCCCTTTCCTTCTGCATATGAAGATAACATTTGACATTTCCCAATGTGGCGCATTTTGACTAGTAGCCTGTGCATTTATAAAAATATGAAATTAAGTCATTTTTTTCTTTTTTGCTTCCCTAACATTTTATTTTTCTTTTGCCTTATTTGTTTAGGGTAGATAACACCTATCATTTTATTGATATGGATGCCTATAAAACATTAAATTGGCCTAACATTTTAACTTTCCTTTCTTTTGCATCCATATCCTAACTTAACATTTTAAAATTATTTTTGGCTAATATACTAACTTATCAAAACCAAATAATGTTATAACATATGAAGATAACATTTGACATTTCCCAATGTGGCGCATTTTGACTAGTAGCCTGTGCATTTATAAAAATATGAAATTAAGTCATTCTTTTCTTTTTTGCTTCCCTATTATTTTATTTTTCTTTTGCCTTATTTGTTTAGGGTAGATAACACCTATCATTTTATTGATATGGATGCCTATAAAACATTAAATTGGCCTAACATTTTAACTTTCCTTTCTTTTACACCCATATCCTAACTTAACATTTTAAAATTATTTTTGGCTAATATACTAACTTATCACAACCAAATAATGTTATAACAACTGTGACAGCTCTAAAAGTATCAATAGACCAAAACTAGAAAACTATATCGAAATGGCAACAAAATATCAATCAAGCCCTCTTTTTCTTTACATTGCAATTACAGGAAAAACCCTGGTCACTAAAAGAAAAATATAAAGAAAACCATTATTCCATTTAAGATAGTTTCATAGCGGACATAAATTCCCAAAAACCCTAACTCAAAAATCTATACGTTGACAGACCGCAAGCAGCATATAGGCACCTAGGGATTAGGATATTGGAGTTGGGAAGCTGCCACCTGAAACCCCTGTGGAGGTGTGCCTGCAAGTGGAAAAGCCCAGCTGAAGGTAGAAATATTCAGAGATTCATATGTGAACTGGTAATGTAACATAACAACAAACAAAAAGAGGATAGCGGTGAAATACCTGGGTAAAGGAGTTTCGGGATTCTAAATTCGTGAGACTCTGTGCTCATGATTTGAGTCCAAAGACATTGTTTTCCCCGAGCCAAGAAGTTTTCCAATGGGAGGACATGTGCATCAAATGCAACCATGAAACGAATAAAGGCAAATAAATATAGGCTCCTAGTAACGGCAAAAAACAACAACAAATAATTTTTAAATCAATTTACCTATACAAGTGAACATTCTAAACTCTGCGACTGCAGGGTCGAAATCCTTAGCAGAATCCGGTGGCAGAAAACCGAACTGTGGAAATGAGAAACAAAACAATGAACATTGCAACTCCGGTAGAGAAATCACCTACATTTTAATGGTTCTACCCTTAACTGAGGTGACAATATCGTTTGGTTGCAGAGCGTGGTTCGGGAGACGAGCAGGAGGTAAATTCATGACAATATGGAACCCTGGATACCCGCGAGTTGAACCCTAATCAGATCAAACCTTGTGAGATCGACGACTGCCAGACATCCAACTGTCCATGGCGATAAAACACTTAGCCTTCTCGATACTTCGAATATCAAAATCTGAGGTTTAGGTTACGGCGGTTAATTTAACAAAATATGCCATATTAAATTCATCTACAATTACACCTTGGATAAACTATATGTAAATACCAAACACCAGATCATTAAAATGCAATTACACAAGTGCACTACTGATAGGATAGGGATCTATGTACTTTACGTAAGGTAATAATTTCTTTTTATATAGTTTTGTGTGTTAAAAAATTACTTATATGTTATATTTGTGTTGTTTAAATTGGTTTTTTTATTGTATATATAGATTCAACATCCTCAAAAATTCCTGGGGCACTTCAATTATGGAGATTTCACCTGTCAAACTTGTGATTTCAATGTATCTTTCTTAGATTCTAGACAAATTAGTTCAGAAAATAAACTTGAAAGACTACTCTTTTAAATTATGGTGGGAAGTAATTGATAGTAAATATGTTGTTTACCTGATTTTACTTTTGGATTAAAAACTCACTACACAAATATCTAAAAATCATGCATGAATATTGGAACCATATCCATAAATTATGTCATAAAATATGTGATGCATTTATCTACATGGGATTATATTATGCAAAGGCTATAGTAAGCCCTTCAAGTTATCATGCTCTAATCAAATGTTTGAAAAATGGTTTTTTTTAATAATTAAAAAATAAATATTTAATTTTCAAAGTTAAACATTATAAATTGCATGGTCAATGCTAAACTAACCATGGTCAATAGGAAACTCCATTGCTAGACTCCTACCTTGGCAGGAGCTAATAATGATTTTGTAACCATATTTAAATTTACTTAATAAGCACATAAAAACTTAACACTTACAATAAACTTTTACGATGGATATTATTAACTTGTAAATAGACTTTGTCACAATAGCCAATACCATGACTTATTAATATCACATGTCCAAAAACCATACTCATTTCACAATCAAAATATTTTAGAAGTATTTTATTTTAATTCAATTTATAACCTCTTTTTAATTAAATCTAAAATAAATAAATAAATTTACTTCTGAGATATATCTAAACCCTCTACCCTCACTACTACTAAAAATATTGTCAATATTCCGTAGAGATTAAATCAAGGTTTTAATAAAATTTAAAATGATAATACTTTTATATACAGAGATGTGAAATTTACATAATACGAGCCTAGATTCATCTCAACTCCAAATCTACTGTGCCGTGAGGAATCAATTTTTTTCCATACAAAAGAGGTTTAACTATTTATGTTCTGGAATTTTTGGTGAAACAAATTTGGTTAGATGTTTTTTTTATCATTTAATTATTTTTTTTTGAATGCATAAATGGATTCATTACATTGAAAAACTCCTAGAGCACTCAAATTGTGCAACTTCACAAATCAACCTTGTGATTCCAATAAATTTCTACCAAATTTCAAACAAATTTGACCAAAACATCTTACCAAAAATCTTCCAAAAGTAAACAATTAGACTACCACTAGACATTTTCCTACTTCTTATTTAAGGGTGAAGGTTTTTCTAGAAAAGAAGGAATTATAAAAGTAAAATATTACATGTTAATAGAAAAAAATTATTATTGGCAAGTGTGTAATTATTGAGAGATTTTTTGGTAAAAATCATATAAGGGACTTTTAGCCCACGCCTTTCGAACCAACTAGTATGACTTATCTTAGAACACGCTGAGGAACCAAAAGTAAATGAAAATAAATGTTTATTAATCGTATAATTGAAGAAATATATATAGAAAGAAAGAGAAAAAAAATGA
>APFE031084809.1:27245-54007 GCA_000404065.3 Pinus taeda | reverse complement strand
CAGATTTATAGATCAAGTCATGCACCAAATATAACAGATCAAAATCGCACAAAGATACTACTATTCAGTCCTTAAGATCTTGACCAATCCATAGGACTTATCCTTCTTCTAGTGCTCAAGTTCCTCCTTGGTTCAAACCTAGCTATGCACCATAACCCAATTTGAGATATTCAATGCTTGAGTGAATGTTTTTGCCAAATGATCTTCTTCCCCTTTTATAGTCTTAGGCGTTACTCAATACCAAGGTCCAAAACCATAGAGAATCAATACCATGGACCCAATACCTGGGTTCAACACTTTAGACGAGATACCATGGTCCAAAACCATAGGTCCATATACCAAGGACTAAATATCATGGACCAAAAATAAATTTTCCCACATGTACGTGCTTTTCTTTGCATGAAGGTGTGTGCATATGTATACACGCCTTTTGATTGTCTAACTCGCGTGTATACACAACTTGGTTAAGAGGAACCTGCATATATCTCTTTTTATTTCAGTCTGGGAGCCTGAACAGTGATCTGTCATTTGAGTGAGTGGCCATCAAAGACAACACCTATGTCATAGCGCCAAACCTCTGTCACAATGCCAACATAAGATTTTATAGGCTGCCGATGATTCACCATTAGTGAGGCACCAAGGGTTCACGAAGACATACTAATCCATTAAAGAGCTCTTTGCATGAAAGGGACTCAAGGATGATGTTCTGAGGCATATCCGGGAGTGTGACATGTGCTAGCGGAACAAGGGAGAGAAGACACACCCTGTGGGCCTATTACATTTGCTTCCTATTCCGGAGGGGAAATGGGAGAGCATATCGATGGATCATTACTGGGTTGCCCATAGTACAAGGAAAATATTGCATCTATGTAGTGGTGAATCGTTTGACAAAGTATGCTCACTTTTCCACCATCCCAGCTCAGTACTCAGCCTCACAAGTGGCTGAATTATTCTTCAGGGAGGTGTTTCAGCTACATGGTCTCCCAAATACCATTTTCAGTGACTAGGATAGTTGGTTCATGGGTGGATTTTGGCAAGAGCTATTCTAGTTGGTGGGTACTAAGCTCACCATGAGTGTCAGTTACCACCCTCAAAAAGACGGGCAGACGATCATAGTCAAGAAGTGGTTGGAGGGCTACTTATGTAACTATGTGACAGGTCAACAAAGAGCATGGATACGGTGGATATACTTGGGTGAATAATTATACAACACTACATACCACATGTCCATAGGTATGTCACCATTCTAATCTCTATATGGTTATGATGCATTGTATTTTGCTGAAATTATTTTTTGAGACAGTAGGGCCCGAAGGGAAAAGGACTGGATACAGGAGAGCCAATATATTTTGAGGGATCTAAAAGAAAACATGTGAATGGCCCAAAATTAGTAGGAGCTTTACACAAATAGGGGCAGAGTTGAGAGGTAGTTCGAAGCAGGGGACTTGGTGTTTTTGAGGCTCCAACCTTATCGACATTCTACACTCAAACAGAAGGGGGCTGAGAAGCTCAAACCCCGCTTCTATGGGCCTTATTGTGTCACTTGAAGAGTGGGGGAGGTAGCATATGAGCTGGAGCTACCCCCAGTGAGTCGGGTGCACAACATTTTTCATATGTATTTTCTGAAAAAGGCACTGGGATAACAAAATATAGCAGCTACATAGTTACCCCCTATGGATGATTAGGGGCATTTTGTGTTGGAACCAAAGGCCATTTTTGATACCAGGGAGAGGCATTTGCATAACAGGGTCATTTGGGAGTTTTTGATCCAATGGAGGAATCTACCTGATGAGGATGCCACCTAAGCAGGGGAGCACACATTACAACATCCTTCAGTTTAGTTGCTTGAGGACAAACAATGTTTTGGCGGGGAGGAATACGATATTCCTACTTATTATTTTACTGCGTAAATATCAATTTTGCTCATTTTTTGTTTATTACATAATTACACTTAGGAGAAGTGGGCTTAGGGGAACCACATTTGATTTTTAGCATAGGAGGCACTCCAACATTAGTGTTCGGTAAATAATGTGGCCTTGGTGGAGTGTGGGGGCCACCATAAGGGAATTTCGACCAACATGGAGGGTACACTCTCATTGGAGTGGAATTGGTGAGAGGAATTTGATGTGGGTCCACATGGGAAATCATGGAGGAAAATTGACAAAGGAAGGAGGGAATCTCATTTTTCTCATTCATCTATCATTTTAGAATTTGTCTCTTGACATGGCATGCTTGAGCAGTTAGCCAAGTCTGCATGTGTTTTTCAGCACACCGGGTGTTTCCGAGCGGAGATCCCAACCCTTTCTTCGGTGGACTTTGAGTGCCATCCCAAGGAGGGAGTTCTACTTAGTCTCAAATTGTACCAGTAGCAGTGAGGTCGTACCACAACAGAGAGGAAGCTACAACAACACAGGGACTGTGCAGTCTTCATTAGAGACCATCTGGGAAGTTAAGGAATGAGTGGAGTTTGAGGTGGAAACCTGGAGGGAAGTCTTGGGGAGCCTTCTAACAAGGATTGTAGGCATTTTTGGAGCATTTAGCAGCAGATTCTATAAGTGGGTCAATTTTCCCAGTAGCAGAGCCACTCATGCCAAAGAGGGTCAAATTTTCGGGGTCAAGCTTTGGCCAAACACTTCGTGGGTTATTCGGCTTTATTGAGGAGAGGTCGAGGTTAATTTCTCGTAAATTTTTGAGTAGTCAAGAGGGCACTAGAAGAAGATCCTTTTAGGCAACAACACATTTATGGGCATCTACAGTAGAGTATTTGGGCAACAAAGCAGCAATTTTGGAGGATGGTGTCTCACTTGTCTTTATTGGATTTTCTAGCTTGCCTAGAGTAAGCCTAGGTGCACTCATTCTAGCACCTATTTGTACACCTCTTTCTATTAATAAAAAGAGTACACAACACAATTTTTGTGTGTCAATTTGTGGTTTGATTACTTGTTATTATTTCATGGCATTTTTGTCAATATTTCTTTGCATATTTACCGTTAATTTTCCTTAGCAATATTACAATGTCTTCAAGATATTAGCAATCTTATATGTGGCCCCTTGGATAAATGGAAGATGAACCCCTGAAAACCAATCCTTTTGATCTTTCTTAATATTGGGACCTTTTTCAACTTTAAGGAAGGCTTTAAGACATTGGTGCCTATTATCCCATTCTAAATAAAATCATTAACGAGATTGATCGTCTCATATTTTAGGTGGTTTTCATCATAAACTCATAACACCTTAGTGGCTAAGGTGTTGAGAACATCTAGTTTTTTAGCAAGGGAAGGATGGGAATTAGCATGAAGATATTTCTCAGAGTAAGTTTTCTTCCACAACTTAGGCTAGCATATAGCAGAGGATAATGCCTTGGATTCAAATTACTCCATGAAAAAATTATTCATTACAAGGGAAAGGCGAGAACCCATAGCAATGCCACAAGTTTGCTCATAAAATTCTCCTTCAAAACTGAAAAAAGTAGATGTAATATAGATGTCAACCAAATAACTTTTATCTAGATCTGTAATGTATTTAATGAATTCAACAACCTTGTTAATGGGGATATTAGTGTATAAGGAGACAACATCAAAAATTTCTGGATGATCATCGGGATCCAGCCTAATATCTTTTAGTTCGTTGATAAAAGAAGACGAATATTTAATAAAGAATTTGGTCCGACCAACAAGAGGTTTCAACTTATTGGCTAAAAACTTACCTAGAAAATAGTTGGTGTTAACAATGGGTCGTAGGGGGGGGCTTCTTTATTGATATTTGGAAGACCATAAATCCTAGGAGTGAGAGGGCTACTTTGAATAAGCTTATGACTGAAAGAGATAACAGTCCTACTAGATTTTATGGCTAGAGCAACTGTCTTGGAAATATTCTTTAAAGGATTGAACTTGCTAAGCTTTCTATAGCTCCCGCTATTACAAAGGTGATCTAACATTTTACTTTGATAAACTTATTTATCTAAGATAACAACAACTCCCCCTTTGTTGTCCACATGGGGTAGCTCAAGCGGCAATGGCCGTGGAAATGAAGTCTCACCGAACCGGAAGTCTTGGATTCAAATCTTGGGCTACCCTTCCCCCGTTGAGGGGTACTTAATGGACATGTAAATTGGAGAGTCCCACCCCAGCCTACAAAAAAAAAAAAAAACAACTCCCCCTTTGTCAGCTTTAAGAACAGCAATGTCCTTGTTATTGTTCAAAGATTTGAGAACTTCAAACTCAAATTTATTAAGGTTGCTCTTAGGGGCTTTGTCTTCCTAAGAATAATGGTACAATCTTGTCTTATGATATCCTTAGTACTATTTGGTAAGTGCGTAATTAGTTAAAGTTTAGAGTGACCTAGAATCAATGGTTAAGGTAAGTATTTAGTTCCTTCTTGGAATGGAATTAGAGAGTGTATTGACTTAGCAATCAATGTAATGTAAAAAGGTTTTTTTTTTTTTTTTTTTTTTTTTTTTTTTTTTTTAAATAATGACTGGTTTTATTCTGAGAGGCACTTTCTGCTCTCAATATGAAGTGATGTTTGTAATGTCAACATAAATTTTAACTTTGCTTGTTCAAAAAAATTAAAATAAAAAATACGGAGGTGCAAATCCTCTAGAAAAAAATATTAATAATATAATAAATTAATTAATTAATTAAAAAAAAAAAAAAAAAAAAAAAAAAAAAAAAAAAAAAAAAATTAATAATAAAATTATATTTTTTAACTAAAAAATTACATTGTCAAATTGGGCTATAAAATTATCGTGGTTCATAAGCCCATGGTATTACATTACCCATGGTATTTTTCTATGTTATTTGTTAAAATGAAGTGTGTTTAAAGACTTGAGAAAATCCATTAGGGGAATGCAAAAGTACCACTTTAGATCCATCTTAACTCTAGATTCAAATTTAAGTAAAGTGATGTAGAATCAATTATTAGGATAATTATGTAATTCCTCTTTAAAATGGAATTAGAAAAACTGATTAATATAATACATTTTTTTAATAATAAATAATTTTCTTACTTGGCAATTCATTAGAGGAAATTATATAAAAAGGTGATGAAATCGTTGAAAAAAAAAGAAATTTAACAATTTCAACAATATTAATTATTTAATGATTGAAAAACTACTCTAAGAAAAAGAAAAAACATCTCAGATTATTAAATAAACAAAAAACATAAAAAATAAAAATATAATGATTTAACCCAAAACCTAAATTATATCTTTCTTAATTTCAATAAATTATTTAATAAAACTATAATATATTATATATATTATATATATATATAAAATATTGCAAAAATATTTTAAAAATAAATTACTTGATAAATTATAAATATAAATATCATTTAATAAAAAAAATTAACAAAATATAATATATAGAGGAGATAAGAATGCTCATAAAGGTTTAATTATCCCACAACCCCTTAATTTTATCTTATTTGTTTTAACAAAATAACAAAATATATATAGAGGGAGATAAGAATGCTCAAAGAAGTTTAATTATCCCAGAACCGCTTAATTTTATCTTATTTGTTTTAACGGTAACAAACAATTATCTTAACAAACAAGAGCTGCATGTAGTCGGTAGTCCCTGCCGGTAATCTTGTTTCTTTGAAACTAGTGCCCCTTATGCAGTGGGTCAAGTGTGGCCATGACAATTATATTAACTCTTATGACAGTTTATTAAGACATGATCACAAGGCTTGCATTATGGTTTCATCACTACGTGTTTCCTTAGTTTTCAATATTGGCACATTATAAAAATTCCCATCGCATCATTTATCGCATCATAGGCTTTGGTTCTTCCTTTCATTACCATTCATGCACCACTAGCATAATTGTTATCGTTCGACAGAGATATAGAATGGCTTCATTATAGTAGTTGCGATAATTGTCATTATAGTGTTTAATGTCATTTTCATGGTGCTTCGTTAGTGATTCATAGTACTATTTTCTTAATACCCTTGATGCTTAGTCACTTAAGTGTAGCACCAATCTCGATGTATGGTGACTCATTGACTCTCTGCACTGCAACATCCAATCCACATTAATTAAATATCAACTACATGATCATTTGAATTTACATAAGCGTCTTTAGATAATTAATAAATTATGATGTGTTCATTAATTCAACTAAATAACAACTAGATGACCATGCATTTGTTAACGCATTTGATAACTAAATATAGAGTCCTTTTCTTGGTCACTTGTCCATAATTTGATACGAACGACATACATGTAATGGAAGATGAACAGTCCCCAGGTTCCATATTGGTAGAAATCTAGGTTCTAAGGTGGCGAGAGAGTGAGGTTTAAATCCACTGTAGGAAGGATCTTAAGCGCTGTAAACAAAAGGCATGTAACCTTATTAACCCATAAGTTGAAACAACAGAGCCCACATCTTAGGCCACACACTACAGAGCAGAATCCTGGTAATTCCATCTTTCATATAGACCTAGTTCAAATGATGAGATGGTCGACATTTTTACATAGATTGTATATAGACTACATCTTCGCCCCAAACAAGAATCATATGCCGAAGAAACCAGAAGAAGTAGAAAATTCGCATAAGAAATAGGATCAATTGTTTGTTCATGCTTATGCACAATATAGTTGTTTGGGTCTTTCCATAGAATGTTGTAATTGGAATTGGAATTGGGGATAGAAGAGAAGTGATGGCAACACAGAATACCCTTCCAATTTCAGCACGACAAGCAGTGGCCACGACACCCGCAACCTGAGCCTTCTATGTCTGAATGTCAAAAGGTGCCCGCAATGCCCTGTTGAAGGGGAGGCCAGTGGAGGCCATGGCTGGAGATGGTGGATCAGAGCAACTTCATGAAACTGGAGTCTCTGGCGGAGGTGAGCAGCAAGATCTACAAGCACTGGACATATTTTTGTGTCAATTACATGATGTTGCTTTGCAGGGTGTTGGCCTTTGCCTCCATGGAATAACCCTATTGTACATAGCCAACCTATTGGCCTTTAGCCTCTGCTCTAGTCGGCGTCAACCTGCTATGTCTGTTTCTTTTCTACCCATGTGTTGGGTGCTTTTTTTCTTATTCTCTGCACATGACAGGTCCTAATTCTTTCTCTTATGTGTATTTCTTTCTTTCTCTCTAGGGTAAAGAGATAGTAATTAGATGATAACGGAAGTTAGTCTTGAAATGGAGTAGAGAAAGGAAATGAAACATTGTTAACCAGAGGTGGAATGGGTATGCAACATTTTTTTTTTTCTTAGAGATATGCAACATTTTAGGGAACTAGGTTGCACATCTATGGAATACTTTCAACATTAAAAAGTTTAATTTCAGTGGTTTAAACTAATATTTGGAAATAGCATGTAATTTTCTGTAAAGTTTATTTTCTTTCATTATTTGGAAATAACTTGTAATACTTTGTATGGAAATAGCTTGTAATACTTTGTAAATATTTTTATCTGTAAATATGTGTATAATAAGAAACTATCTAGAAATAGCTTGTAATACTTTGTAAATATGTTTATCTGTAAATCTGTGTATAATAAGAAAGCTTACCATATAGATTTTGCAGATAGGAGTAGAGGCGCTGCCATAGGAGGACGCAAAGGGGTGTTTCTGCATACAGGAAATTGACCACTATGGACCTGTACATAAGCATGTAATAATTGTTTCTGCATACAGGCAATTGACCACAGCAGACCTGTACACAAGCATGTAATAGCACGCTCTAGGATTTAACTCAACCAATCGACTATAGTTAAAGTGGGTTCATAACGGATGAAAAAATGGTGCAACCAGTGAATGCAATAGCTCAATTGAATGGTTGATGTTAATGGCTTCTGCAACAAGTGAATGGCTTCTATGTGCAACTTTGTCTAATTATGCAACCTGCTACCAATGATTATGTGATTTCTAAGCAATTCTCATATTACCTATCATTCTCTGCATCATTCTTTGCATATTAGATCATAGTGATGCCAGTCTCTGCATATTAGATTATAGCGATGTGATGCCAACAAATATGGACAAATCATGGTCCATAGACATGCATCGACATGTAATAGTCAGATGGCTATCTCACATCAATGTAATATTAAGCAATGTATTTTGGTTAAAAAATTCAAAGAAAAAATGCTATCAAATTAATGTTATGTGAGACTTAGCATTACTCACTTGGAATTAAAATTTTACAGTATTATGATATTTCATGTATTTACCTTAACTTGAAACTTCAATCTAACTTTGAAATTAAACTTTGGTTTAAAAAATTGTCCATCTTCAAACCTTGGCTATGCCTAAAATGCCTTAAATAACATGCCTCTAGGTACGTGACATCTGCAATAAGAGGTAGAAATTAAACTTTGGCTAAAAAAAACTATCCATCCTTCAAACCTTGGCTATGCCTAAAATGCCTTAAATAACATGCCTCCACATATGTGACATCTGCAATAAGAGGTCGAAATTAAACTTTGGTTAAAAAAATTGTCCATCCTTCAAACCTTGGCTATGCCTAAAATGCCTTAAATAACATGCCTCCCTATATGTAACATATGCAATAAGAGGTCGAAATTAAACTTTAATTAAAAAAATTGTCCATCCTTCAAACCCTGGCTATGATTAAAATGCCTTAAATAACATGCCTCCATGTATGTGACATCAACAATAAGAGGTCGAATGCTAAAGTTTAGTTAAAATTTAGGTGAGCAGAAATTTCCAATTAAAACTTTGGTTAAAGACAAAAAAATTAAAGAAAAATATTAAGTTCGAGCATGATTAATGGTTGGTCAACGATCAATCGATCGCTATAGTCCTGCTGAGGTAGGGACTAATAAGATGGTTGTGGTTTTATTCTTAAAATCTTAAGACATAAAATTTATTACAACGAATGTCTTATTTTCCAAAAATAATAAAATTAACATTTGTGTAGGTATGTTTTCAGCACTTGTAATTACTGTGAAAGTTGGATTTTTGGATATTTTTCTTTATTGAAATTTATATTTTTTCAAAATTTTGAGTGGAATAATCACCTATCATTAAAGCTATAAGAAAATTTTGGATGATCGGAAAAGAGTGCTATGATGTTTATAAAGCCACGTACAAGTGCTAACCATGGTAACTTGTAATTTGAATGTTATTTGTTGTAAGAAATTTTCTGGATACATCTCAACTATATTGACGTTCCAACCTACAATTAAGGGTTTATCATCAAGAATAATATTAATATTTAATTATATTAAAAATATGTAACAAATAAAATATATTAGATTAAAACATGGTAAACAATAAAATTATTAGGATACAATAAAAATTATTAAGATATAAAAATTTTTTTTATGTCTTATTATATATATTTATTATTTCATATTTTTAATATAATTGAATGTTAATATCAACGTTGATGCCACTTGTATGTGGCTTTATAAACATCATGGCACTCATTTATGATCATCTAATATTTTCTTCTATCCCTGATGATGGGTAGTGAATCCATGGGAAACATTGGACAACTATAAATCTCTAAACAACAAAATATCTAGAAAACCACACACAAAAAATAAGATTTTTAGTATTTTTTTGCTTCATGTTTTGAATATATATATATTATAAATGTTATTTTTTCCCACATAAAAAAAAGGTGTTAAATTGTATTATTGGTATAAAAGATAGATTTTGTAGACACACATAGTGTGTATGCAAATAGACACTGAAAATACATGTCAGAGAAAAAGAGCAAAGGATGCAGCAAGGAAGGTTCAAGAAAATATTGTGAACCCTAGAGCATAAGTCATGAAATAACAACAAAAAAGGATAGAAATCTAAGACTAAAAACTAGCATTTGTCTTTTCTTTTTAACCTTTACATTTTTATATTTTATGCCAAACATCAGAATTTGATTCAACAAGAACCAAAGCCAATTTTTGTCCCATTTGAAAGACATGTTTGTCTGAATCTAAGCTCTCTAATACATGACCTATTTTTGTGCCTCCTTTTCCATCCAATATTTGAGAGGCCTCTGGATCCATTCCCTTATGAAGAAGATTGATTGTATTTGTCAAATCCTTTGCATCCCTAATCAGTTTGAATTCTAGTTGGATCGTAACATTCACTTCTTATTTTTCAAGTTGAATTTCCATGTTATCATCTTCTTCATCCTTAGAAGGTTGATGTTCTAGAAATTGCCATCCTTTTGGTCTATTAGATTGTCTCTTCTTCTTCTTTGGAGTCTTATTTTCCCATGGACATGAATTTTGTAAATGTCTTGTTTGAAAACATAAATTGGAATGTCATTTTCTCATAATCTAAGACTTGGGACCAATGAAAGTTATTGTGTTTCAAATTTATATGATCTGGGTGCCCTTCGCTAAGACCAATATCCACACATATTCTAGAAAATGTGAAGAGTCCATTATATGTTCTTCCCAGATCTATTTTCTTGAATTTTCCCGTCGTGTTTCCTATTTTTTCAATTACATTATGATGCCAAAAGGAAAGGGGGAGGATTGAGAGTGTTATAGGCCATTTTGTCACATCCAATCAGTGAGCCTCCTAATGGGATCAATCAACATCCTATTCCCCCTTGTCACCATCTTGCACAAAGCCCTAAGCATGTACCTTTCATTTCCTAGAGTTTCAACCCTAAATTGCTTCATCTGGGCCAGTTTGAGGACCAATGCTCCCTGTAAGCCCACTAGGGTGTGTTCACCGGTAGGTTGCTCCACTATGGCCTACGTTGGTCACCAGTAAGTTGCTCCCCTTTGCACCTACATTGGTTCTATAAATCCGAGAGAATGATCAGGATTCTGGAAGCTTCCCCTTCTAGGAGTTTCCAGAAGTTGTTACAACTACTTACCTTGGATAAAACAATCGGATCCTATCCTTCCCTACATTGGATTTTTCACCACTAATCCTTTAATCCTATACCTCCATCAAAGGTGGACCTCTTACCTTAGATTGGTAATTGGATAAGAACTCCCAACTTACCTTACTTCTCTATATATTCCCGTCCTTCTATGTGGTTGGGTGTTGGATTTTGGAGAGTGATTCTGCCCTTATACTTCTACAGTGAGTGGTCATCATCTCATGCATTTAGGGTGATTGGAGGTGCATATTGTGACAAGGAAAGGACAAGTCAACAACTTGGAGGATCTCTTCTATAATATCAACTACTACTTATGGTTGTAATCTCCTTCAATTTACATTAATGCAAAGAATTCATTATTTTCCTATATGTGATATTGTTATTTCACTTATTTCAATACCATGATGATCTATTGAATGAAGTACTTAGATGATACTACTGTGCAAATTATAATTTTGGCATTCGGAGCTGGAATTGGAGCTTCCAAGGTAAAGAAGGAGTGAACTTTGTGAAGGATTCCAAGTAGGCCTCACTCTGTCATCTACTTACTTTAAGGAAAAGCATTGAATTCCTTGTCTCTTTGTTGTTCTAGGTTAGCCACCGACCTAGGGGAAATACTTTTGTCTGTAATCATAAATCTCGTATAACAAATTGGTGAATCTGCTAGACTAAACTGGAGTAAATCTTTTGTTCAGTTCAACATAGTAATAGGGGCAAATCTCATGTGGAAGCGTTTGATGCCTTGAAAGATGTATTGGTTCGGGCATCTCTCTTATATTCCCTTGACTATCAGGGCGGCTATTTCCTGTACCTAGTTGTCGCCATGTCTACTATAGTTATGGTGTTGGTCCAAGAAGACGATATGGGGACTGAACATCCCATTTATTATCTAAGTTGGAACCTCAACGATATCGAGATCTAATATACTCATGTGGAAAAGTTAGCTTTGGCGACCGTTTAAGCCATCCAAAGATTTCACCATTACATCTTGCTTCGCAAAACTACAATCATCTCGAATTGCAAACCTATGAAATACATATTGTCATCACAATTTCTAGGGAGAAAATACTCTAAGTGGATTGTTATTATCTAAGAGTTTGACCTATAATTCATCAAATCCGAGTCGAATAAATCCTTCGTTCTTACCGAGCTAATGTGTGATCCCACTTCCCTTAATGTTGAATCTACATCTAAAGATTCCATCCCAGACGAGTCATTTTTTCTTATCTTGTCATTTTACCCATGGTATGGATATTTCCTGATCTATCTCCAAACCCAGACTTTCTAACCTAATACCTCTCACTTAGAGTAGCGATGTATCCGATAGCAAGCCCAATATTACGTGATTATCAGCAACACCCTTTACTGTCATGGTATCGATACGATTTTATGTAGGTGCTTTACTCTTGCATTATCTAGTTACGCTATCGTGCAAAAGATCTTATGCACTGGTTATTTTTGGCCCCCCATTTTCTGCGACTATATCCTCGTAGTCCATAAATGGCATGCGTGTCAGATCTATGATAAAAAAATTTGCGCTTTGCATGCTCCATTGCATCTCGCTATCATCGTTGGTCCCTTTACGAAATGGGGTACAAACTTTATGACATGTAACACTCATCCAATTGGGGAGCATTGCTATATTATTGTCGTTGTTGACTACTTCACCACGTGGGTTGAAGCGATGCCTACATTCAATAATACTAGCGAAACGACTGCTTAATATTTCTTTAACCATGTGATTGTTAGGTTTGGTGTTCCGCAAGAAATAGCATGGGATCAAGGTAAGCACTTTCATATTCATATGATGATTGAATTAGCTGCCAAATTGGGAATTTCACTTGAAAATTCCACTCCCTATTTTCCTCAGGCTAACGAAAAAGTCGAGGTGACTAAAAAATTTCTTAAGACTATGCTTCAATGAATGATAGGCATCCACAAATCAGACTGGCACTTCCTTCTCCTTGTTGTCTTATGGGAATACCAAACCTCAATTATGACTACTACCAGATTCACACCCTTTTAGTTGGTGTATGGTCTAGAACTGATCCTCCCCATCGAATGTGAAATTCCATCATTGAAACTAGCTATCAAACTTCTTCCTTTGACTTCCACAGAGGAGGAGCATATTTTACATCTAACTCATTTGGATGAAACCTGGTGCGATGCTGCATTAGCCAATGAAGCCCATAAAAGACGCGTCCAAGCAAAATATGACAAAAGTGTCAAGCCTAGAATCTTCTCAAAAGGAGATCTAGTTCTGTTATATTACCAAGAGGCCGAGAAGTTAGGTCGATGAAAGTTCTAGCCCATGTGTTTGGGCCCATACATTGTTATGTGTGTCCTTGCAAAAGGGGCTTATGAGTTAGTAGACCTTGATGGAGTTGCACTAGCTCCAACTAGAAATGGGTTGTACCTCAAAAAATACTATGCTTGATACCATGCAAAGTACATTGTGTACATACTATCTATAGGTGTGTTGAGTGTGTTTGCAATGTGTTTTTCAAAGTTTCTCATGGTTTCTATTGATTTTTTTTACTTTTGGATTGCAGATGTCAACCTCTCTCAAACCATATATTAGTTATGCCAATTGTGCTAGTTGTAGTACTCAGAAACTATCCTCTGCAGTGTGGGCTATCTTTGCTCCAAATGGCGAGATAGTGAGTGTGCAATGGATTTGCATTAGTTTCTTGACTAAAAACATCGTTGAGTATACCACAGTGGTTGAGCTACTATCTAATTCTATTTCACATGTTATCCATCGTATAGTCATCAGGCTTGACTCACAGCTCGTAGTGCTACAACTCGCTAATACCTATTCAATGAGAAACCCCACCATCCTTCGCATGGTTTTGAGAGTGCATCTTCTGGAAATACATTTCGTTTTTATAAAATATGAACATATTTCTATAAATCAGAACACATTAGTAGACGCCATCACTAATTTTGTTTTAGATCGACATTTGTAATGAATGTAAATAACTTTCAATTCACATCACATCATATTGAAAGCAGAATAAGAACTAGGAACTAGGTAAATATTTTTAAATATATATATATTATATATTATATATATATATATATATATATATATAGATATATGTGTGTGTGTGTGTGTGTGTGTGTGTGTGTGTATATATATATATACATATATCTTCTGTGTGTGTGTGTGTGTATTATAAGTTTGGTTTTACAAAATGTGTGCCCTAAGACACATATGGCTACATCGCCCATATAAAAACTACATGCGAAACATCTTAGTAGACAAATCAGTGGTGCTCATGATAAAATGAAATTGCACGAGCTATCTTGCATAATAATCAACCAGTATGACTAGGCACTCTGATTGTGTGTCACTTAAGTCGCAATGGAATCTGATCGACCACGGTCTCATCAATCCCATTTGTTAGTCCTTCCATGTGCCACTCCACCTCTGAAAGGATCTCAGCTACCTCAAGATCCTGTAGCACATCTTGTCCTACCGAAGTGACTGGTACTGGTCTCACTACCTCTTCCTTTGGTTGTCTCTCTGTACAATGGAGATATGTAGCACCTGATGGTCGAACAAGTCCAAAATCTGCATGAAAACGTCAAATACTTTAGTCTCGGGAACATCAAAAAACACAAAAAAGAAATCGTAAAACATTAAAAAAATTTAATGGTCGAAGTATCTTACCTGAAACATCCCATTTCTCTTCCTCTGGCAACTCAAGCTCGGGATCATCACGAAAATCCATCCCTGCATAAGGATAATTAATAATAATGATGAACTTCCTGCGTAGCCACCCAAAGAAGGTTGGTGTAAATTTTATCACTGATGGGCCTGCATGTTGGCTCATATGGTCTATCCACCTCCTCATCTGTGGGGTCCTTGGATCGATGGGCTCAAGTAAAATCTACTAAAGTTGTAGTAATGGTACCCGCTCTAAAGAAAAAGAGACTAAGATTGCACCATAGCCAAATTTCTTCAACTTCCCCTTCTTTACTTTATTAAGTTGTTCCTTCAAATTGACCAAGACAGCCTCACTCCAGTTGAAGATTGTTCACTCTAGACTCTTTATCCCATACTACATGTATGATTTACACTCTACATGTAGTCTTGAGTTGCCTGCCAATCTTGCAATAATGAACGAGATCGTTCTCAGAGGTAATTGGGCTAAATCCTTTATGTTGATCTTTCCATCCCTAGTAGGAAGGGCTCGAGGTCTATAATAGGTAGCGATATAGTATTTTACCGTATCAATACCACTTATTCCACCCATAAGAGAGATGGGGGCACCTTGCTTTGGCAATCCTATTAGAAAGCAAATATCCTCTACCTGTATCTTGAGTAGATTCTCCCAAAACCTGAATGCATGTGTGTGAATATCCCATAAACAGACAAGGTACTTCAACAACTCCATCTATTTCTTCATACCAGGAAGCCAAAATAATTTCAATAATCCACATTTTTTAGCTCCTGGATGGTAGCAGGGTCATTTGTTGCATTCAAGTCTTTTTCCTCATGTTCTCTTTCTCTCCCAATGAATGCCATTTTTTGTTAATGGGCACCTAAAACATCGACAACGAATCCATTAGGCTCTTTCCCATGCAAAAAAATTGACAAAATTTGAGGAAAAACTGAAAGAAAACTTAGATAAATGCACCCAACGCACCCTAATAGTGTCTACCAGACCGTTGCATCAAACTTAGATAAATTCACCCAATGCACCCCAAGAGTGTCTACCAGAGTGTTATACCCATGTCTGCAGTGTTTCTCTGCCTAGGTCCAATGCATTTTTCGACACTGGGGGATGCATTGATCCCAGGGCATTTTTTATGAATCCCAGGGGCCTCAAAACATTAAAAATTTTGCATGAAAACACAAAAATGGATTGTAGAAAGATAGAGAAAGGTTTCAATTCCTACCTAGAAGCAACGACACTCAAAATGGTTCCCTGGATTGGCCACAATTAGCTGCAAACGACTCAGGGAAAAAGGCTCAAAATACTCATTGTTGAAGGTAAAATGTGAAATGGTAAAAATGACAAGTCATTTTCAATATTTATGGTCATTTTCTCATTATTTTATTCATTTTTAGTATTTTGACCTAGATATGCTTCATTTTTACTATGAAACGAGTATTTTTAATCCTTCTTGTTGTGTTTTGAGCAAGATGACAATTGTTATCAGGTTTTCATTATGTTTGAACAAGTTACTTTGACCACAGAGTACACTTTTATCTCTTTTTCGGGCTCTTTAAACATATGAAAAAGGAACCCCCCTAGAGTCCTCTTTCAACACTTTTTAGACTCCCAAAATATGAAATGATTTACGAGCACATGTCTTTTCAAACTCGTAAAAGTAAATGAAAATACATTTACTCAGTATAATTTTAACCCTTTTCCAGACTGAGATAGAACAACTACGAAAAAGGAATACCTTAGTCAAACATGGCTAAGAGGTTCTCTTGGGTTTTGTTTTCTACCTTTTCAGGCCTAAGGGACTACCTACGAAAAGGGACATCTAGATTTCTCTTCTTCGCCTCTTTTTAAAACTCTCTAAACATGAAAAATACGTCGATTTTTACCTTCACTGGACTCACTAAAACATCAAACAATGATGCACTCGTTTCATGACGAGGTCAAACCACTCCTTCTCAGGGTTCATTAAATATACTTGGATGGATTCATTCGAAGGATGGACTTACAGATCAAGCATATGTTATCCTCCTCAAACGTGTTAAAAAATAAAGAGGTACTGACCATTATGGTTGGTGAAATTTGGAAAACGAGGGATTCCATTTTGTTAATGGAAGTGAGTCGCTCTTGAACACGAAACTCTTCCACTTCATCTTCGTGGTTGTTGGATTGGGTAATCTACTAATATTTTTGTTATCATACACTTTTCAAAGCCTCCATTTTAGTTTTGGGTCAATGTCGTCAACTCCATTCATTGTTGTTGGTGTGTTCAAGAGAATCCATTCAGTTGATCTCCACTACAATACTCTTAATCCTTCATTTCATGACTTCCTTTCGTGATACAATTCCATGTCAGCATCATTCTATCTCAATCATGATACTTGTTTCATTTTGTTGATGGGGGATACATCAAATCCCTCCTACGATGGGGCGCTTCTTGTCGACATCAACACATCATCCAGGAATTTGACTTAGAAACACCCCTTGATACATCGGTGCTTACATACATCAATGGAAAGTTTCCTCGCTCTCGGCTACAGGTTTATATCATTAGCCTTCCTCTAAAATATTATGTGTGGTGTTCGACATCATCTCATTCATTAACAACACACAAATTGTACTGTAGTACCTTGAGAGATATTAACATCATCGATGATTTCTCTCGCATCTATTAATGGCTTACATCATTGGCTAGTAATTATATGTTGTCTACCATGTTTGACTCCAGCTCATTAATTCACATGGTTAGACTCGTATATTGGTTGGTCATGTGAACGAGATAGAAGACCCCAGATCTAATTTCATTCATCCAGGCTATGATTTCAAGAGTTATACAAAGATCATAATGTATGATGGTCATGATCATATAAACATTCATCCAGTCATAAGTCCACCATTTGCATCTATGGATGCATCTTTTGATCATTATACATGTTATGTTAGCTTATGAGTTGAGTATGGGTATGCCTCCTTCAACAAACAAAGATGTCATGTTGTAAATATATTGTAACATATGAAGCTCATTAGTTGTCCCTGATCCTTACTTGTCACAAGGTAAAGCAATTCAGTCATCAGGCATCATCTCTGACTTTGGGCTTTAGGGGGCATTCTGTTAGAGGCCATTTTGTCACATCTAATCATTGAGACTCCTAATGGGATAAATAAACATCATATTCCCCCCTTGTCACCATCATGCACAAAGCCCTAATGATTTACCTTTCATTTTCCATAGTTTCAGCCCTAAACTGCTTCATCTAAGCCAGTTTGAGGACCAACGCTCCGTGTAAGCCTACTAGGGTGCATTCCCCATCAGGTTGCTCCACTATGCTTTTCATTGGTGACCAGCAAGTTTCTCCCCTTTTCACCTATGTTGGTTATATAAATCCAGGAGAATGATCAGGATTCAGGAAGCTTCCCCTTCTAGGAGTTTCC
This sequence comes from Pinus taeda, assembly GCA_000404065.3. Lineage (NCBI taxonomy): Eukaryota > Viridiplantae > Streptophyta > Pinopsida > Pinales > Pinaceae > Pinus > Pinus taeda. The sequence goes on along the minus strand of APFE031084809.1, from coordinate 36,067 downwards.
AAAAGTTGTTACAACTACTTATCTTGGATAAAACATTCAAATCTTATCCTTCCCTACATTGGAGTTTTCACCACTTATCCTTTGATCTTATCCCTCGATCAAAGGTAGTTCTCTTACCCTCGATTGGTAATTGGATAAGAGCTCCCAACTTGTAGAAATTCCAACTATAGATTAACCTGATAATGCAATATAATTAAAGAAAAATACTTTAATCTACTTCTACAATCAAACTTGTAGAAGCTTAATAGATTTGAGCAAGATCAAGTAGAACACATATAACCAGAAGCAAAATCAATGCACATGAAACATAGAAGAATGCTCTGGGGAAATCCTCAGTTAAAAAACCCCGCTATATGTATTATCGTACAAGGTGGAAATACATCAAGATTACACAAAGCTTTAGCTCTCACAGCTAGCCAGCTCTCGATACAATCCTCCTGGATGCTTACAAGCAAAAAAGGCTTCTCACAAACTTTCTTCTCTGCCCTCCAAGTCTCCTATTTCCTTGCATTGTTTTTCCTAGGTGATCCTACTGTTACCAAGTGTAATTCCTAGGTGATCCTACTGTTACCAAGTGTAACACTGATCACTCACACTGATCTCACACCTTGTAAAACTGTGCGATCCTCAAGGAACCTTATTCCTTCTACATGGATGAGTTTCCTTTATAGGAAAAAATCATGCAACTGATAGTACACTGTCCCTGTCTTTAATCTCAACTGTATTTTTCTCTAAATAGACATGCATGAGTTATTTCTGAGAGAATCTTCAGTTATCTGGAGTACACTAGTTTGATGCATGCATGCATTAACTGACTAAACTCACAATTAGTTCCTCAAATTGTTTGGAACTAATTTAACTAGACATAACTCAGTTAACTGAGCTAAATAATTACAACTCAAATATAACTCATCCTTATCTCCTTAATTAAGGGATAATCTCCTTAATTTAAGGGATAATTGTTGCATGACTTCACAAAGACTTCTATCTTGAATTTCTCCAAATAATTAATCCAAGATGAATTAATTAATTATTTTCCAAGCAGCTGGTGAGACTAAATTTGAATTTTGATTCTCAACTTTAATTCAAGGACAAATTAAAATTGGAATATACTGGATTCTATTTTTGTCATTTCTTGTTGCTATTTTCAACACTCCCTCTCAACAAGAAGGGAATTCAACTTGATCCCAATCCTGAACCTTTGGAATGTTTTGGATGCAACACTTCTCTCTAGTGTTGTTGCTCTAGCAACTCTAGAAACAAAAAAAAACATCCAACCTGAATCAGTATGATGCATCTGTCATCAAAGTCTCTGACTAATATTGCCTCTATCAACTAAAAACTTTGCACTTCTGTTGACTCAGCCTTTCTGCACTGTTATCAATCCTTCTCTGCGCTCTTCAGTATCTGACTGCTCTAGCCTCTATCACTTTAATCTCTGACTGCATCAATCCCACTGATTCCTCCTATTTGGGCTCCCGTAGCAAGATACGATCCATGAGATAAAACCCCTCAACGGACCCTGCCCAATTTCAACCTTCATGGGACTATCACTTCACATTTCCCCACCTCACACCTGGATGTATGGCTGCATGTAATCCCTCTGCCCACTTGGCTTGAAATTTCCCCCTACTAGAGGTCTCTTCATGAGTGGATGCCTCCACTCGGTCTCCTCTCAGCATCTCCAATTGTGGCTACTCCACAACTTTCTGAGACTTCTTCTGGTTCTGCATATTGAGAGGTAATTTACTCTCCCTCTCAACCACCAAGTCTCTAACATTTTCCTTGCTCCTCAAGGCTTTGCATGCATATTGAACCTCAAGAGCATATAGGTTCTTGACTCGTGAACCGATCTATTTGACCTGTCTCGTGGTGATGTGTCTAAGGAAAACCTTTCCCTTACTAAAAACAACATCGTAGCCTTTGTCCTCCAACATGGCAATCAATACCAAATTCTTCTTCAGTCGAGGCACATACTTCACATCTGTTAAGGTGATAAGAACTCCATGCTCCCTCTGAAAAGCAACCGTGCCCACACCTGAAACACTATACCTTTCATCATCACCCATCTCTATGCGCATCTTGAGGCGTTTCTCCTCCAAGGTACTGAATAAACTTTTATCGCCATTCATGTGGAATGAGGCTCCATTGTTAGGAAACCAACCACAACCCATCATCAATGACACCATGCATGCGATGAGGGTGAAGTCCATTTCAAAATGAGAGGCTAATGCCTCACCTTTCGATCCTTCCGAGGATCCCTTCTTGGACTTCTATGATGGGCAGTTAGTCACATAATGACCCATCTTGTGACAATTAAAGCATATCACTTTAGACTTGTCAACCTTCTTCCCTCCATGAGAAGAATTCGATTTGGAATGGGACGCCTTCCCCTTCCCTTTCCTTGCCTTACTTGCTAAGGCCAAATTTTCTTCATCATCCTTGGATGAAGAACCATCTCATGTGCTCCTCCTGATCTCCTCTTGCATGAGATCTGACCACAGTCGTTCCCAATTCGGTAATTTCTCCCTTCCATTCACAGAGTCCTGGTAGCTATTCCAGCTATTTGGAAGACCAAGGAGAGAGAGGCTCACCATATCATCATCAACAGTAGTTATTCCCACACTACTAAGCTCATCTTTGCAAGTGGTGAGCTTGTTCAGATACGTGGAAATAGCATCGCAGTTCTCCATCTTGATTCTTCGAAGTTTATCCTTGAGCGCCAATTTCCTTTGGTCACTACTGTTCTGGTAGAGGTCCTTCAATGTCTTCCACGTCGAATATGGAGTATCCTTCCCATGGAGACTCGAGACAATATGGTCTCGAACTCCCTCAGGGATGATCCTTCTCACCCTCGCCACACACTTCTTCCATTCGACCAACTCTTGTGCATTAGTTAAACCTAGCTTTGGGACTTCTTGATTAATGAAATCCTTCAAGTCGTTGTCTTCTAATACAACCTCCATGTGATCTTTCCATGCTATGTAATTCAAGCTATCATCCAAGGCATACTCAAGTCTCAAGCCACAGAACGCCATTGACCAACCTTGAAGTATGAGATGAATTCAATTTTGTACCTGCAACCCTGAACTTCAAACTTCGAATTCTCTCCTCAGTATACTATTCACTACTCCGATGAACTCAGCTCCAATACCATGTAGAAATTCTAACTGTAGATTAACCTGATAATGAAATATAACTAAAGCAAAATACTTTAATCCACTTCTACAATCAAACTTACGGAAGCTTAATATATTTGAGCAATATCAAGTAGAAAACATCTAACTAGAAGCAGAATCAATGCACATGAAACACAGAAGAATACTCTGGGGAAAGCCTTAGCTAAAAACCCCGCTATCTGTATTATCATACAAGGTGGAAATACATCAATATTACACAAAGCTTTAGATCTCACAACTAGCCAGCTCTTAGTACAATCCTCCTGGATGCTCACAGGCAAACAAGGATTCTCAGAAACCTTCTCCTCAGCCCTCCAAGCCTCCTATTTCCTTGCGCTGTTTTTCCTAGGTGATCCTACTCTTACCGAGTGTAACACTAATCACTCACACTAATCTCACACCCTGTAAAACTGCACAATCCTCAAAGAGCATTATTCCTTCTGCATGGATGAGTTTCCTTTATAGGAAAAATCATGCAACTGATAGTACATTGTCCTTGTCTTTAATCTCAACTGGGTCTTTCTCTAAATAGACATGCATGAGTTATTTATGAGAGAATCTTCAGTCATCTGGAGTACACTAGTTTGATGCATGCATGCATTAACTGAATGAACTCATAATTAGTTCCTCAAATTGTTTGGAACTAATTTAACTGGACAAAAATTAGTTAACTGAGCTAACTAATTACAAATCAAATATAACTCATCCTTATCTCCTTAATTAAGGGTTAATATCCTTAATTTAAGGGATAACTATTGCATGACTTCACAAAGACTTCTAGCTTCAATTTCTCCAACTAATTAATCCAAGATAAATTAATTAATTATTTTCCAAGCAGTTGGTGGGACTAAATTTGAATTTTAATTCTCAATTTTAATTCAAGGACAAATTAAAATTGGAATATATTGGATTCTATTTTTATCATTTCTTGTTTCTATTTTCAACACAACTTACCTTACTTCTCTATATATTCGCAACCTTCTATGTGGTTGGGGGTTCACTTTTGGAAAGTGGTTCTACCCTTTTGTTGCTGCAATGAGTGGTTATTATCTCATGGATTTAGGGTGATTGGAGGAGCATATTGTGACAGGGAAAGGACAAGTTAACAACTTGGAGGAGCTCTTCTACAAGATCAACTACTACTTATGGTTGCAATCTTCTTCCATTTATATTAATGCAAATAATTCATTGTTTTCCCATATGTGATGTTGTTATTTCATGTATTTCAATACCATATTGATCTATTGAATGAAGTATGTAGATGATACTACATAGATCTCATAGTTTCTTGGCTTGTGTTATCTAACTATGCGGGTTCTAATTTTGGCATTCAGAGCTAGAATTGGAGCTTCCAAGCTAAAGAAGGAGTGAAGTGTGCAAAGGATTCTTGGTAGGCCTCACTTCGTCATCTACTTACTTTAAGGAAAAGCATTGAGTTCCTTGTCTCTCTGTTGTTCTAGGTTAGCCACTGACCTAGGGGAGATACTTTTGTTTGCAAATCATAAATCCCGTATAATAGGGAGCCTCACACAAATTGGCATGTTTGAGACCACAATAGTGGTGGCATCAAACTTAGGGAACCATGGAGTGGTGAATACCCTAGCTCTACCTTAGAACCAAGGCCTTTCATTTATAACTAAATACATATCCTTTTGTGTTTCAAATTCAACTATGAAGATTCCCTTTGAGAAAGGTATATGTAATAGTTCAGAGTCCATGTGGAGAAAATCCATTGAAATAAAGCTTCAGGTTTAGGCCAAAAGCCATTAAATATGCAAATGATTTCTTTAGATTATAGAACAAAAAAAAGAGAAGATACATCAAGGAGATTTAGTTCCATGGAAGGAGTTTTCTCCATTTTCTCAACAATATAGGGACCTGAAATGTTCCAGATTTGATTTGCAAGGGCAGAGATCTTCCCTTAAACTTCTTCTTTGAAAGAGACAGAGGGATCATTTGAAGCCCTGGCTCCCTTAGTGTCACCTCGTAGTCTTAAGTTCAAAATGATGGTTGAGTTTCTGGTAATAGAGTAATCTTTAAGTTGTAGAGTGTCATGTAGAACCTTGTCTTCGAATTGCAAGAATTGAAAATGTGAAGGCATGCCACATTTTCCATGAATAAATTGTTTGAGGGAAGAGACAGAAAATGTATCTCTACCCAAAACACTAAGGTCTTCCCGTTGAGGCTTTTAATACAAATATGATACAATGTCTGCATATTATTATTTGTCTCAAAAGATGGAGTCTCAAACCGTGGCTAAGAGACCCCATGCTTCAAGACCACCAAGGAGTGCACAAAGGACAATGGCTCCCCAGTCACAGTAGTGTTCTTGTCAGAAGATATAGGTGGAAAGGCAAAGGAGGGAACAAGAATCGGTAGCAAGCTCGTTGTTAAAAACACCCATTATAGGAAATTTGATCCTAAAAGTGCCCATGAAATTTTCGTGTAATTTCCATGTCATAATATGTAAACCAATCAAAATCATTTAAATTTGAAAATAGGTACATGTAAATATTTTGGAGCGAAAAGAAGAAAAACTAATTTTTTTAATTGTATTTTTGGCTTATCTCCATACAAGTTTACTCAAATTTCAAGTGTAGGCACTCGTTGGATGTATAATTAAATTTCACATACAATGTGTTCCCATTATGCATACCTTTGAGATGACCCACATTGACAAAATTGAAGTTACATTAAAAAAAAACATGTTCAAGAAGAGGACACCCCAAAAGAAGCGTGGCCTTATGGGGCAAACCACTAGTGATTTTCTTTTAAGGTCACACCCTACAGGTAAGGTAATTTCTACTATAAAGGTCACACGAAAGAAGGTTTGGTCTATCGTTCTCTCCATGTGCATGCATCTTAAGTTATGTTTTATTACTCACTCTAGTTACCCTCCTAGTTAGTGCTTCAGTGTTGCATGGTTCTGTCGTTGTGATGATAGGGACTTGGTGAATCTAGGTGGTGACAAGGTAACCCTGAGATATAGCAAGGGAATTCTCTATTGGTAGTTGATTTGGATTCTTTCCCCTTATAGAGAGATACCAAGAAACACAGTTTTTTAATTTATCTTCAATTTTTATCAATGTGGGTCATCTCAAAAGTATGCATAATGGATACTTGTCGGATGTTCTGCATCCAACGAGTATCTACACTTGAAATTTGAGTAAACCAATAAGGATATAAAGCCAGAAATACAATTAAAAAAAGTAGTTTTCTTCTTTCCCTCCAAAATCCATAACACTTATTTTATTATTTTAACTATTATTTTATTATTTTTCCTTAGGAGGCCACTTTTAGGCTAAAATTTCCTCTAATGAAAACCTTTAGGCGCAACTTCCACACATTTATATTGAAAACAATATGTATAAACAATGAAAAATAAAGAAAGGGTTCATATACTGGCACATAAAGTTGATTCCAACAAACAATCCTCCTGCATACACCCTCAAAGGTCCATCAAACTACATAGAAAGTGAAGGAAACCCCCCCAATCAACGACGGCAATAAAAACCAAAATTTACGCTATGGGAAGCCTTGCATTCTTTGTTCCTCCCATGGAAATAGCACTTGGTTGTATCATTGTGTGGAAACCCTAAATACCGAGAAAATGTAGCCTCCAACCACACAACTCCTTTGTCCAAGATCTCAATAAATAAAAAGAGAATTGCTTTAACAATCTCTTAATATCTGCCATGGTAGTTTCTTTAACAATACCTCCATATTTTTATAAATTTTATTATTTAAAATAGGAAAAAATAAAAATAATAGAATAAACAGATTAAATCTTTATAATGAACATTGTATTTTTTTCGTTAGAGGTTTTTTTCCAAGGAAAAATTGTGATTTTATTTAATCTGAAAATATAGGGACAAAATTACATTTCTACGGATTTCCAAAGGAATTCAATCAAATATCATAGTTTCAATTGATGCCCACTATAAAGAAAAGAAAAAAAATTAAAAAAATAATACATCAAATTTGATGAGGTTCGGTATGATAAAATTCACTTAATTTCCCACTTTTTCCTTTCTTTCTTTCCACCTTTCACCAAAATCCTTGATTGGGGGGTGTATTTTACTATTTATATATATTTTCAATCTATTTGTGAGGGAAATTCTTTGTTAGAGCCCGATAGTTTTGATACATGTGATCTTTTAGTGCCTCTTGAATCTTTTTATATGGGTAATTCCTCTTTCTGTTGCTCTAAAACTATGATCTCGTTTGATATTGGCCCCCTTTGGATGTCTTCCCTTGGTTTAGCTTGGTCATCTCCGCTACCATTGGCATGACTATGTACTTCTAAATTTAGATGATATTCCTCAAGCTTTTATTCTTTGCCTTTAGTGTTGTTTGGGAACTACCATCCCCTCTACTTTGTGCCTTTCCTTTTCATTTTTGGTGCATTTTTACTTGAGGATAATAATTCTGCAGATATCCTATTTGGAGACAATATCAACATCTAAAAGTCATGTTCTCATAGTTAAGTACCTGTTTCCACTGAAATTTTTCATGTTTTATAAGAAGGCGATAGGGAGACCTTTGTTGAGGTCAATCTTGACACATACCATGGAAAAAGTAAAGATGCATTTTGATGTTTTCTTTGAGTCTATTTTTTTTTAATTTTCCAAGGATATTTTTGATGTCCTCCAAGACCTGATGATGCCCGAAGGAGAGGGGGAGGTTTGGTAACCTTACCCAGAATTCCATCACTGTTACCAACATATTTGTTGCATCAAAACCTAGAAATCACAAGGTTAAAAAAATCTCCGCTCTACCCCATAACCATGGTCATTCATTAAGAATTTTATCCCTTTATTGTTGTGTCACAAAATGTACTATAGAGAAACCTTTTGAGTAGAAATAGAGATCACACTTTGTGTCCAAGAAGAGTACACACATTCATATAAATATTTTGGTTTCACCCAAAAACCATTAAACCAACATATTAATTTCATGATTTGAAGATCAACAAAATTAAATTTTACCTCTTAGAATTTTACCTCCATAGATGGTATCTTTTCTGTTTGCTCGACTATGTAAGGTCCTGGAAAAGTTTATTCTACTGTAGTGACATTCTTCCCTATGAGTGTGCACTTAAATAATATGGATCCATTACAGTTTTTAGGGTTTGAATTACAATTTTTTTGGGTTAAAGACCCTCCCCTCAATATCAAACTCAAAATTATGGTTCAGTCCTTTTCCACTCCAAAATATTCTAGTTGATTGTTATAGACATTTTTGGGCACCTCAACCCCAATCATAAATGTCCATAAAATGAGGGCTCCTATGTCCCTAAAAGTGTTGCTTCACTGCCTAAAGGAACAAGGTCAGCTGATTACATCATCTCCCAGAAGTTCTCCACTAAAAACTGCTCAGAAATGGTTAAAACTGGACCATACTAAAAACCTAATGCAGAGGGTGCAATGCATATCACCTTCCCAGTGTACAGGGTGCGATGCATACTGAATGGCTCCTCTGTAAGGTGCGATGGTTGGGAATGGACAAATGGCAGGGACAAATTGCGAGGTGGAAGATCATGGAATCTTCCAGAAGCTTCCCCTTTGACACTTGCCTCTCTGTTTTCGACCAAGGATGAGTAAGAGATCATCATTCTCCAAGTGGAATCAAGAACTATCAGAG
>APFE031084808.1:0-10422 GCA_000404065.3 Pinus taeda | reverse complement strand
AACTAATTTCTATGAATAATAGTAATTAAATATAACAAGAAGATTATTTGTTTGACTAGGTATTTTATTAATATCATTGGAATAATAAATTATTAATAAATATTGATTATTTAATAAATATCTTGATAAAAGATATAATTGGTTAATTTAATGGACCATTAGATTTAATGATAAACATGATTATTATTAAATAAATATATGTTGTACCAAGAATATTAATTTAGTGTGAATTAGTTACATATATATACATGTATTAATAAACAAGTATATTTAGTTAAATTAACAAATAAATAATTTTATTTTAACTAATTTCTAGGAATTATAGTAATTAAATATATCTAGAATATTTTGGTTTGACTCGGGTCATTAGGTCAAAATTAGCCGTTGGTAATATAGCCGTTGGAGTCTCTGCACATACTATTTAACAAGCTATGCTGGATTGGTTCTGCAACTTGTCCTGACAATGAACCACACTGGTTGGTTCGAAACGCGTCGACAAAAGAGTATCTATGTGATTTCGCCGAAAATTTCTCTAAACAATGTTATGGATCACAGAAGCCTAAATTCCTTAATATTTTGATTTTGTCTGATGTTTTCAACATAACGCCACCCTCTTCCTCCCTACTAGGAGATGTGTCAAATATTCAACTGTCACAAGTATTGAATATTTCACTTATGTTTTGTTATAAATTGAAGTGAAAGTTTCATTAAAAGATGAGATAGATTTATCTTACAGTTTTAAGATTTTCAAATTTTAGGTTTGTGGAAACGATTTCCATTCTCTAGTAAATTAAGAGATGGAGTTAGAAATGGGGACAAGATCATCTAAACAATCTGAAAAAGTCACGTAACAATTTTTTTAATGTTGCGAGTTTATGCATTTTCATGTGTAGTTTTAAGTTTTTAATATATACATGTACATGTATTGTACATGGCATCCAGGTGGGATAAATGCAAGGGGAACACCAAGAGGTATTGCATGGAATTTGAAACTTTAGTTAGTTACAAGGATTGAATCGTCTAGACAATTTGAAAAAGTTTATACTTGATTTTTTAAATATTGATCTAGTTTATGCATTTTAATGTGAAATTTTAAAATTTTAACATATATACATGCACATGTATTATACAGTTTATCCATGAAGGTGCAATGCATGGTGAACACTACAAGGGCACAATGGAGGGGGAACAACATGAGGTATTGCATGGAATTTGAAACTTTTTATAATTTTGTTTTGATGATTACATTCTCATTTTTTTTAAACATTAAAATCTAATTTTAAAGTACAAAATATTCTGTACATATGCAATTACACATGTTTTGCAAGGAACCCATGATTCATATGAGAGCACGAGGAGGTTGATAGATCATATATTTTAGCGAGATTCTCTAAATTGATGCAACTTTTTATTTGGCAATCTTTTTATGTTATATTTGCTTTTATCATGATATACATTTTGGACATATTTAAAGTAAAACTCTTATTATGAATTGATGCATATTTGTATTTAACAACATTTTATTATATATTTACTTTTATAATGATATAAATTTTGGACATATTTTAAATCTATAACTTTTTATTATGATTTAATACATGCTAATTTTGGATTTTATGTACATTTTGCATGGTGAAATTTTCATGATGCATGGTTTGACACTTAAAACTTGGTTTTACATATTTAAGTTCATGAATATGTAGCAATAAAATAAAATTTGCATTTACTTGGTACATTTTGCATAACCATTATTATAATGTTAGTAGATGATTCTTAGGTTTTGTTTAAAGTTGTTTTTTTAGTTGTTATTTAAAATGAACATATTAAAATTGCAAATAATGAAACATGGTACATTTTGAATATGAATGAATCTTATAATTAGGTGTAGATGTCTAAAATAATCATAAGAATTTCATTATAAAATATGGTATGTACATTTTGCATTCATGTATAGAAAGGCTACTATGGATGTCGGTTGATAGTTAACTTTTAACATAAAGTTGTTCATGCACAAACATACTATAATATGCATTATAAAGTATTGTACAATTTGCATGATGCATGGTTTGATGCTTAAACATTTTACATATTTAAGTTCATGCATATGTAGCAATGAAAGTAAATTTTCATTTAGTTGGTACATTTTTCATCATCATGGTTATAATGTTAGTAGATGATTCTTAGGTTTTGTTTAAAGTTCTTTTGTCACTTGTTATTTAAAATAAATTTATTAAAATCGTAAATTACAAAACATGGTACATTTTTCATTCATGTATAGAAAGGCTAATATGGATGTCAGTTGATAATTAACTTTTAATATAAAGTTGTTTATGCACAAAGATACTATAAAATTGCATTATAAAACAAGGTACAATTTGTATGATGCATGGTTTGATGCTTAAAGGTTTTACATATTTAAGTTCCTGAATATGTAGCAATGAAAGTAAATTTCCATTTAGTTGGTACATTTTGCATGGACATTCTTATAATGTTAGTAGAGGTTCCTAGGTTTTGTTTAAAGTAGTTTTGTAAATTTATTTAAAATTAATATAGTAAAATTGCAAATACAAAACATGGTACATTTTTAATTTGAATGAATCTTATAATTTGGTGTAGATGTCTAAAACAATCATAAGTTAAAATTGGATTATAAAATATGGTATGTACCTTTAGCATTCATGTATAGAAATGCAAATATGGATGTCGGTTGATAGTTATATTTTAATATAAATTTGTTTGAATGCACAAACATACTAGATAAAATTGCATTATAAAAAATGGCCCACAATTTGCATGATGCATGGTTTGATGTTTTAAAGGTTTTACATATTTAAGTTCATGAATATGTATAAATGAAAGTAAAGTTTCGTTTAGTTGGTACATTTTGCATTCACTTGTTCTTATACTGTTAGTAGATGATTATTAGGTTTTGTTTAAAGTTGTTTTGTCAAGTTATTTAAAACAACTCTATTAAAATTGCAAATTAAAAAACATGGTTTGCATTTGAATGAATCTTATAATTAGGTGTATATGTCTAAAATAATCGTAAAAATTGCATTATAAAATATGGTATGTACATTTTTCATTCATGTATAGAAATGCTACTATGGTTTTTTCTCGGCAAATCATGCAAACATGGTCTACCAAAGGGGGGTTGGATCCCTATGGTTTAATATAAATTTGTTCATGCAAAAACATTCTATAATATTTCATTATAAAACATGGTATAATTTGCTTGATGCATGGTTTGATGCTTAAAGGTTTTACATATTTAAGTTCATGAATATGTAGCAATGAAAGTAAATTTGCATTTAGTTGGTACATTTTTCATTTGCATGAATCTTATAATTAGGTGTAGATGTCTAAAACGATCATAAATTAAAATTTCATTCTAAAAGATGGTATGTACATTTTTCATTAATGTATAGAAAGGCTACTATGGATGTTGGTTGATAGTTAACTTTTAATATAAAGTTGTTAGAATGCACTAACATACTATATAAAATTGCATTATAAAACATGGCCCACAATTTGCATGATGCATGGTTTGATGCTTTTAAAGGTTTTACATATTTAAGTTCATGAATATGTAGCAATGAAAGTAAATTTGCATTTAGTTGATACATTTTGCATTCAATCATTCTTATAATGGTATTAAATAACACTTAGGTTTTTTAAAGTTGTTTTGTCAATTTATTTAAAATGAATCTAATAAAATTGAAAATTACAAAACATGGTACATTTTTCATTTGAATGAATCTTATAATTTGTTGTAGATGTCTAAAACAATCGTAACTTAAAATTGAATTATAAAATATGGTATGTACATTACATTACATTCATGTATAGAAAGGCTCATAAATTTTTCATTCAAGTATGAAATCGTTTAAGACCATAGAATGTATACATATAAATTACTTGTCGTGCATGCAAACATAATATCAATAGCATCAAATCCTCAATATGCCTACATAAGAGGCAATACATATAAATTTGTAACTCAATACAAGACCTAGTGAGCATCACTTTCACATTATCACACTCTTAAGAATGTACAACTTAAGAGTGCACAAAAAGGAAGGCTAGCAATGTACTTAAATTCTAAGTTCTCAAAGATGAATCCAAGGAGAAGAAATTGTTGGGAAATCCAATTAAACAAATTATAATGAAATTCCATCCTCAATGTTCCATTCATGGTCAGATTTTGACATTATCCATCTTTTAACTTTCAATAATTTTTTATTTTGAACTTACATCAACTTTATGTGTGTTGCACACACCAAGTGACTATATTGACAACTTATAACATCAGTTTGATAATCTTGAAAGTAAGCATTACTCTCAATTTTATGAGTTTCGTGGAAAAAATAACCTTTCAGTATAATAGACCTTCTTTCATATATAAAATCATTGACATCATAGTCTTCCAATAACTTCATCTTTCATTCAGTGCACCACATCAAATAATATTTGACATTTTCTATGTTGTTAATGGGTTCAACTACAACAAAAACGTCTCCTGCACAATAAAACAAGTGTAAATTCATGTCATAATTAACATGAAATTAACTTTATCAACATGGACTTGATTTTATTATCTATTTCTAGATGTATATATTTTAACTATTACCTAGATACTTATACACAATGATTTTAAAAACATAAAGCAGATATATATATCCTTTGATAGTAATTGAAATGTTACATTCTCTAACAAAGTTAGAAACTAAATCACCTTCATATGATACTATAGTCTCCTATGATTCCATCTGTTTGACGCTTGCAACTAACATTTCCCCCTTTTTATTTAGTTCTATATGTTGCCAAGATTTTACATACATATTGTTTTCACAAACATCGTTGGATTATGTGTCCCCTATGCAAACAGGGAAAAAATAAGAACATTCTATTTTATCAAATGGAAAAGAATATTGGTAGTCCATTATTTTAATTTGATGCAATTTTTGAGTCCCTTTCACTGCTTTAGCTTCATATGTAATCGATCTATCTACATTTTTGACTTCAATATGCCAAAAAAACCTATACCAAATTCAAACAGGAATTTAAATGTCTTATTTAAAATACAATATATTATATATTATAATCTATATATATATAATATATATATATATATATATATATTATATATATATTATATAATCATTGTGATATTGTTTAACTATATAATTTATAAATATTTAAAATTAGAAAATTAATAAAAATGATCATATATTAAAAATATATACAACTTAATTTGTATACGTTTACATACCTTCGTACCTCCCTTGATGGGTTAGTCTGATGGCTTAGTGCATTAACACACCATTGAAAAGCTTGTTTAGCTAACACAATTTAGTTTGCAAAGTGCTCCATTTGATATCTTCAAGGTTCTCATTTTATACATGCCCCTGCACCATCACGTTCTCATTTTCCATGAACACTCTCAAAGAAATTCCAAGAATGTTTAATGTAGGCTTTCTTATGAAGACAACACAACCAAAGAATGATCATGAAGATTTGAATTTACCTGCACATCAATCTGACCATATCCAATATTCATTGACTTTTATTCCATGACCCTTTAATGATTCATAAATCTTATCAAGGCAATGTTGAACAAAATCAGTATTATGTGTACGATCATCACTGATATAAAATTGATATTCTTTAATAACACATCGATTCTTACTGGTGCTTTCTATATGATCAAAATTTTGTTGAACATGTCTATATAGAATATGGAAAAGAATAGATACTTTGTTAGTATGATAATATTCACTCTGTATTTCATTTTGTGCAACAAATGTGTAATTCTATGCAAAATCAATTATTGACAAAATGGTCCCTAGTGGAACAATTTCATGTGATTTTTTGAATTGCAGGTCCTACCATCAAGGTCTATGTGAATGCTTGGTGTATTTATAAATTTTTGTCTCAAATTTCTTCAAAAACTCTATCACTGAAATTTCTTCTTATTGTAGATCAGTCCTTTTAACAGTTGTAGTATTATTTGAACTAATCGATGTATGAATATATTCATATCTCTTCCATTTCACTTTTAGGTTAGACAATGATTGATCATTTATATCAATAGAATATTTTTTATGAAATAAAGTCAAATTTCCACAATGATCACATTTTTTACCACCAACACATTTCTTTTGGTAAAATAATTCATGACTTTCTCTCGCACATAGAATTTCAGATATGAAATCATGGATAGTGAAAGGAGGAGGTGAATTTTTCCAAAAAAAATTACCAAAAATAAGGAAGGTGTCATAATATAATTGAAATTCCACATGATAACGAGGACAACAAGTGTTGAAGGTTTAACATACCATGGTTTTTGTTGCTCAATATTACTGATTGGGATATTAATTCCATGATTCACTTCTATGAACTTATTGAAAAACTCTATTTGAGTGGTGTCCAAGATATGTTTTGCATGTTCTTCATACTAATTTCGCATTATTCTTTGCCACATCACATCCCCTTATTTTGATGAAACACATGAAAATATCATGAAATATTCCTATATTATATTTTTAACAACTTCTCCAAACCTATCTTTATATGGTTGTGTTGTAGCAGCTATAACCACCCTCCAAAATTTTGGCTCACATGCAAATTTTGGAGCCTACCTTAAATCATGTGATAGATCATTCCTTGGTCACTTGTTGGCAAGCTAATGATATCCAGATCCCCTCCTTGAACTTAAGAGTTGTGCATGTTCTCATCTTTATGAAGCATGTGTCATATTTTCACATAAGGATTGTTGTTTGTCATGAAAAGAGAATATTGTTTTTCTTCAAGGAAATCTAGTGTGTATGAATTGTTTTCATTACATAGATGTGTTTCACACTCACTTCATGCACTCTAATGAAGGCTGTTGCATCAAGAAGAATAGGTTTTATAAATTCTATATGGTATACATTGTATCACTGAGTGTTCGTGTGTGATCATAGTCGAGTCCTATTGTTGTTTACATATGTTCCTAGATCTCACACTTAGCCAATTTCCTAAGAATAGTAGCCTCATTCAGCTTCCCAGAACTATGCACTTTGCTTCTACAACCCAGAAGATTTTTCCTTTTCCTGTTGGAACTGAGTAGTCTGTAGATACCCCAGCTTCCCCTGGCATCCAAAACTACACAGTGGTTTCCTTTAGTGTCCATCCCCTAGCTCGAACCCAATGTCATAAAAAACTATGTAATATTGTCCCTCAACTACTCAGTTTGTCTTGCAACCTAAAACTGCGCAGATGGGTCCTCCCGGAACCCCTCCCGTAGTAGTGCCTTGCATCTAGAAACTGTGTAGTATTGCCTCACAGCTGCCCAGGTTGCACTGCAATCAGAAACTGCACAGAGGTGTCCTCCCAGGACCACATCGCGTAGTAATGTTTTGTGCCTAAAAGTTATGTAGTGTTGTCCAAGATGTCTTGTTTGTCTTAATACATTCAGAAACTACGTAGATGAACTTCCCAAGGCATCATTACAGAAATATTCACTGCCTATTGAAATTACGCTAATCTATCTTTCAATGACTACAGGAAAAGGTGACAAGCCAATATCACTCCCAAGGAGTTGACGAGAAGGACCAAGAGACTAAGTGATGGAAAAAGATCAGGACCACATGCAAACTCCATCAGATGCATGATAATCTTGGGGGTAAGTATGGTAAGTAAAGAACACCTTTCGAAGTACATCTATTATTTGAGTTTGCAAGACTTCTTATCATTGTCATATCATCCAGTCTTCAGTAACATGCATGTGTGCAAACACAAAAGTCATTTCCTATGTTTCCTCTACATGTCTTTCTTCCTTTTCTCTTGTTTAACTGACTGTTGTCTTTGGCATGTTGATTGCTATGTCATTCTTGCGACCTTGTTCTAGTGATATTGAAGGTTTATCTTTGTGTGCATGGGTTGTTCCAACTATGTCAAAACTGATCGTACTCACACATAAAGTTGTAGACATTGTCACACAAGAGTCATCATGATCATTCAATGACCGATCTTAAGTGTCACACTTATCACTCTCACCTTTAAATGGTTGCACTGAGAAAATGTTGTCTTGTTGCTTTAAGGTGTCTTGTTGTCTAGTCATGCTAAATGTGTGTTCACAAGGTCATATATACACAAGTTAAATCTCTCACACATTTAACAATTTTTCCCGAAAATCTATTGACTGGACAACCTTCCATCAACCAGACCTCCACTGAGCTGCACTATGCAGTGTCAGTGCTCAGTGCCCGTACGTTGTTACCTAGAATTGTACAGAGATTGAGGTTATACTTTAGGGTAGCCTTCACTGTGAAATTTTTGAAATGAGCCAGCTGGCTCTCCCAGAACTCCGTAGAAGTTATCCAAGAAACAATTCCAGTCCACACTTCGCACAAGACCATCCACCAACTTGCCTCCCTTTATTGAACCAAAACATCTAGCTTGAGTTTTGACCCAATGCTTCACTCATCACCAAACATGTGCAGTAGTTATCCAACCTACCTGCCTGTACTGCCTACAGAAACTACACAGACATGAGGGATAGGCCTCTCTTTCTTGTCACTGCACTGTCCCGAGTAATTGTGCACTTTTGCTAGGTAGTCCACTTACTCGCCTTCTCTGCTTGCCTACTGAAAGCTGTGCAATTTTTGTTGGGTTGTGTTATATTCTTTCCACATAGTTGACAGGGGTTTTGAGGGGTACCCGTAACCCCACTTTAGGGGGTTTGGGGCAGCGCCCCGGAAAATTTTGGTTTTGGACCCTATGTTAGGTTGGGCGGACCCACCTATGGTATTGTGCATTATTTTCGCACATAATTTTTGGACGCGATGGTTTTCGGTCCATGGTTTTGGATGCGATGGTTTTTGGTCCATGGTATTGGATGCTTCAGCATGTATAAATATGTATTGTAACATTGAAAGGAATATAATGAAAAATCAAGCTGGTAGTCTCGGTTTTGAGATCCAGTGGGAAATCTCTGTGTATATGTGTTTTATGTGTTACGCTCTCGCATTTTTATTTTTCCTTGTGATTTAGAATTTGTATGCAGGTAATTTCTGTACAGGGTTAAAACCTACATTTGGTATCAAAGCTGTTTTGGCTTCAAGGGGACGCCTTTGTTGCTGAGGGGTTTCGCTCGGGCCTGTGGTAGACCCTGTTCAATGGGAGATCTGCGAGATCAATTCTAGTGGTGAAAGAAGATGGCGAGCAGCGAAAGATAGAGATTGAGAAGTTCAATGGTCAGAGTTTTGAGTTGTGGAAACTCAAGATGGAGGATCTGTTGGTGGATAAAGATCAGTGGATCGCGTAGATCCGGGTACTAAACCAACGGGAGTGACCGATGAAGAATGGAAGAAGTTGGAATCGAAGGCAAAAGGCATAATATGATTGTGTGTCTCAGATTCATATTGTGAATGTATCAGGGGAGCACGGTGAAGGCTTTAATGGGACAAGTTAGGGACTGTGTACCAATCTATAGTCTCTGATGAATAAAACTGTTCTGCGGAAAAAGCTGTATAACCTGAGGATGAAAGATGGAGACTCGTTGACAGAGCATCTGAATGCGTTTAATACTGTGGTAAGTCAGTTATTATCTGTTGATATTAAAATTTCAGATGAAGATAAGTGCATCAGTTTGTTGTGTTCTCTACCAGAGTCGTGGGATAGTCTGGTTATTGCAATAGGTAGCAATGCAACTGCTTTGCAGTTTGATGAAATAGTCTCAGCCTTGCTGACGGAGGAGATGAGACGGAAAAATATGGACAACCAGAATGGTGATGCCTTGTCTGTACGTGGACGGTCCCAGAACAGAAACAAAAATAAGTCATCGAGTGGGAGATCTAAATCTAGAGGGAGATCTAAATCTCCAGGAAAACCTACAAAGGTGGTGTGCTTGAAATGCGGAAAGGAAGGGCACTTCAGAAGGGAGTGTAAATCTAAAGCTCCTGATAAAGGAAAGGGTCTGATGATGCTCCTTCTGCAGAGGCGAAAACCACCTCAGATGAAGGTGGGGATGTGTACTTGGCTTCTTCAAGTACACATGTAGATCATGAGGCATGGCTAATTGACTCAGGTGCATCCTTTCACTTCACTCCCCATAGAGAGTGGTTCTGCGAGTATGAGAAATACGATGGTGGTGATGTCTTCTTAGGAGATGATAGGAAGGCTAGAATCATTGGTCGCGGAAAAGTAAAGTGGAAGTTGCAAGGTGGAAGGGTTAGAACCCTTCCGGGTGTTCTGCATATTCGTGCGTTGGCCAGAAATCTGATTTCTGTAAGCAAGTTGGATGATGCAGGTGTAAAGACAGTGGTCGAGAAGGATACTGCAATATGGTTCGAGGAGCACTAGTATTGATGCGGGGAGTTCGGATTGGAACTCTGTACAAGCTGGAAGGTAGCATTGTTGTTGACGGGTGCAATAGTT
>APFE031084799.1:117369-133670 GCA_000404065.3 Pinus taeda | reverse complement strand
TTCATTTAATTTTCACCTTTTTATGAATGAATCTTCTAGAAGAGGTACATAAGAGTAAAAGTGTCATAAAATTACATTAATTACATCACATAGGATAATAATCCACCCCAAAAAGTCAAACAGGGTCAAACTGCATTTTTCTGAGCTGTACAGTGAAATTTGGAGAAATTTGCCTGACTGATCGCGCGCCTTTGGGACCACTTTTGGGGCACTTACGGGTGTCCAAATGAAGCAAGAGTAGGCTTTTTGGAAAGGTCTGTGAGTCTAATTTCCAACCCAACTGGAATTTCGGAATTTGGTGGTCATTTGCCCCTCCAAAATTGCAATCTCCCAATACTGCTTTCTGTGTCTCAAAAAAGTGACAGAAAGTCATTTTTTGCTTGTTTTTTGACTTTCTGGAGGCCCAAAACTTCTCCAAATCTCTATTCCTTTGATGAGCATGTGTAACTTTGCATGAAAAATCTAGAAATGCTGAGTTTTTGCAAAATGGAGTTGCCGGGATGAAGGGTCTCACAGGGGGTGAGACTCGTTAATGGAGAAAATATGTAAATTGCCTAAAAAAACCAAAATTTACCCAAAATGCTCAAAATTTATTGGGATTTGTGTTGTGGCTGGGATATTTAGTGCCTTGGTCCTTGAGTGAAGCCTCGGCCAAGATATGGAGGGGATCGGGCCTTTTCTGTCGTTTTAGTGCCTTGGCCAACTTCCTTGGATCTTGCGATTGTAATTTTGACATTTCTATAAAACCATGACACCTGTGAAAAAAGTGAAGGAGGTTTTTCTTCTTTGGCATTTTGTGGACAAAAACCTCTCTCAGTTTTCCCAAATTCATATTTTATTGCTCTGTAACACCATTTGAGTGAAACTTATCCCGATGTGTGAAACAAGGAATGTTGTTGAAATGAAGTGAAATGAAGGGGATAAGGGGCTTCTAAATTCTTGGGGAAATTTTTGGAAGTAGGGAGGGATGTTAGGAAGCAGGGGAAAGTGGAATCTCAGAGATTGAGTGAGGGGAAGGGGTCCAAAAGGGCAAAACACAGGCCCAACCTAGAAAATTGCCAGGTTGTTGCTAGAAACTAGGGTTTGTGCGAAAATGAGGAATTTGGGGAATCTCAGTGATGGGAAGCATTTGGTAAGGTACTTTAAGGATAGGGGAAGGTGTATGAACATCAGGAAACAATTTTTTCCGATGATTTGACTGTCCAAGAGAAATTGCCTTCAAAACCCTAGGAGAGGGGAATGACCTTACCTAGGCGCAACTGAAGCATGAACAAGGTGTAAAATGACCCATTAGACACTGAGATGATAATGAAAACCCTATGAATGATGATAGACTCAGCTGAATAGTGACATAGATGGGCCTTTTGGACTAGTTTAGAAGGAGTGAAAGCAAACCCTAGACCTAATGCCTAGTGACCAAATTTTGCTTGAAGACTCACTGAAATGACAAAATTTGACCTTGACACTTCAAAATCACTTTTTAAGAGCATATTTGATCACTGGAGGAAGGCTGGAAAGATTGACACTAACAGCTAGCACAACACTAAGAAAAATAGTCCCTCGAGACTGGCATGCCATGTTGTGTGAGCAATCAAAACCCTCTAGACATTGGCATGCCCATAGCATGGGAGAGTCTAGGGGTTAATTGGTCTAAAAATTGAGTGGGACCTAGGAGATGGTTGCCGGAAAGGTTGGGATGGTTCCTTGGAGTACTATAACGGACATGGAAGGTCTGTATGTTGTGTTTCAGTCGATTCCACTTCATTAAGGTCACATAGGAGGTTGAATCCCATCATAGTATCCTCTCGTCACATGTTTACCCCAAGTGGCTAGTTACTTTGGTAGATGTGGGAGGAGGGTGTTATAGAGTGGTATTAGAGCACGGTTCACCTATTGAAATGTATGGGCGATGTGTGTTGGTCATGCATTCATGTCAGTTACACGTGTGTTAATCATACATGTGGTTTGTATGCTTGTTTCATATGCATGGTGCCAGTCATGGTTGTAGTGATGTCATCATGTGAATGAGGATGTTGTTACTGTGAAGTGTGTCATCATGAGTGTATGATTGGTTACATGTTTTTTATTGTTGTCAATGTACATTGGCATGGTTGTTGTTGTCATGCATGAGGTCATGATATGTGTTGGTGATATGGTCATGCATTGATGACTCGACTCTAGCTGGACTAATGGCTACATGGTTATTGCTTATGTATTATATGTCTATATGTTGTTATGATTATGTTACACATGTATTATGTTGATTTGATGATCTTGCAGATCAAATATCCTCCTTGAATTATGCTAAGGTGCATTGGTTTATTGTGATTGGTTTAGTTGACATAGTATGCCATGCAAGAAAGAGATCAAAATGACTAGCAATATGGTAGACTACAAATATTATTGCTATGAATCAAAGGAGAAGCATGGTGTTGAGCACTCTTCTGATTTGGTAGACATATTGAGAAGCTTGAAGGAAGAGATAAGGATTTGTAAGATTGACAATAAAAAAATCATGTAGGCATAAGAGAAACAAACAGAGGTTAACGCAATACTTCTTCAAAATTTGTCAGAATTGCAGCGACAATGGCCACTTCGGGCCAGCCATGGAAAAGAGGATATATCTAATGGAGCATATGGTAGTAGGCCTCATGGTGGTCACAAGTCAGGTAGAGAAGACATAGTGAGAGATGGCAGGTTGTTGGATACTCCAGATAGGAGAGGTGATGAATACAAACATTATTCTAGTTCTGGTTTGGATAGGCATCATGATCATCATTGGCATCATCCTTATAGGAGGAGTGATAGGGGATACTTACCAGAAGAGTTTAAGAAATAAAAGCCATGTACTTTTGATGCAAAATTGAATAAAATAGAAGATGCAGAGGCTTGGATACTTGGGATGAACAAGTTCTTTGAGTTGCATTAATACATAGAAAACATGAAGGCATAAATTGTTATCTTCAATCTGAAAGGTAAAGTATACATTTGGTGGGAAGATGTGAAGTAGGTTAGAGACATAGGGATAAAGGACTTGAGTTGGCATGAGTTCAAGATGATTTTCAGGAAGAAGTACTTATTAGAAAGGTACTACGACAGTAAGGCCAAAGAATTCTATGAGCTAAATATGGGATCAATGACAGATAAAGAATATGTTAGAGTCGGTCTAGTAGCCCTCCATCAGCGATCAAAGCTCTTTGAATTTGCATAGGTAGGTGTCTCATCAGTGTCATTTTTTTCATCCCATTAGGCATGCCATAACCCTGATGGAGGAGCTGGTGTCTTTTTCCCCCTCTTGGCATTGCTGGACCAAAGTCATTTCAGTCATTAAAATCTTTCAAGATTGTCTTGTCTTGTCTTGAGGTCAAATTCCTAGGTCTAGGGTTTTGGTTAAGTTTCTCTTCAAGGTCATGTCTCTGAAGGTCAATAAATGTTCAACAAGCCAGAGGGATGATCTTAAAGGTGTTTCTTCGCAAATTTCTATCTTGTACAGTTAATTTTCACCTTGGATTTAAAAACTCTGTTTTTAAAGCCAAGGTCATTTTTCAAATTTTTTGTAAAAAGTGATGAAATTTCAAAAAACTTCCAAGGACGGCATGTAACCCTGGCTCCCTTACCAAGATCCCTCAGATGATATCCCTGCAAAAAGAATCGAGCAATAGCATTAAATGAGTCAATTTCAGGACAAAGGAAACCAAAAAAGTCAAGTTTTTAAAGTGTCAAAGGAAAAACATTAGAAAGTGGGTTGTGACATGAAATTTATTCAAAGCAAGGCTATAAAGGCTCTATTTCCCTCCTTCAAGCTTCATTGTGCATCCAAGTGATAGAGAAATCAGTTGCAAGAGCGTTTGAGTGAATTCGGTGAGTTTGGGAGACGTGAGACCCATCAAGACTGGTGTACGACCCGTCAGGGCACCTCTGCCAGTGCAAATTTTATATGGGCGCGACCGTCAGGCACGCGAGATTTGTTGGGCAGTGCACACGACTCATCAGCGTTCCCTCTATACAAAATCGCCAGCAAGCTGCTAAGGAACCACGAGTTGCTAATTTTTGCAAGGTAGGCCCTCAATCATGAAAAATTATTGCTTGCTATAGTTCAAGAAGATCATGATTGTATTTTTAAAGGTCTTCATTTTGCAAGTAAAAGTCTCCATTGTGCTTTTGGGCTTGAAGTTGTCAAAATTGCTAGGGTTTATTATGTTGTTTTGAGGTATCCCTTTTCTTTCCTATTGCCCACCTCCCATTTCATATTCCTTATCATTTTATTTAAATTTCCCTTCCAAATTTGCTAAGAGCCTTAAACCCTACCCCTCTTCCCTAAAAAATAAAAACTCAAGTCCTAACCCTACCCCTCATTATGCCAATGTAAACAAATATATATCATGATGCATATGCAATAATTGTTGCAATGTTTTTCCCTTAAATCCCTATTTTATATATTTATTCCCATTTTCCCTTTAGAAGTGCCCCTCCCCTAACATTCTCCTCATGTTCCTTGTCCCCTTGAAACAACATATAAATCAACATTTTGCAGGCAGAAACAGCAGTACATTTTGACCACTCTGCTCCTTAAACAATGTCAGAAACTGAAACCTATGAGCAGAGTGATGACCAGGCATCAGCTTCAGAAATTGAGGTACGGAGGAGGCCTCATAAGGGAAAGGGTGGTCATCACAGGAGAGAGGAGCCCACCTCTTTGACAGATTTACAGGCTTGTCCTATGGCAGTCTCATGTTTTCAGTATATGTCTTGCTATGAGTTTTGCGAGAAGATCTCTCGGATTCAGCACCATGGAGAGTTGGCTCGTCTATTTGTTTTACACTTGCATGATGGACATGTCAACCTTGCCAGGGTGGACTTTATTTTGACACCCGAGGTGATTTCACAGGCTACAGGGATACCTAATGTCGGGGAGATATGGAATAAGCGCAAGGTGTTGGACACTGTTGAGGTTGAGCCTTTTATTAGACCAGCATTCGTGAGACTATTGACAGGTGTGTTTCCATTCATATTTCTCAGGCATGAGTATGCTCCCATGATGAGGCTCATCATGCGCTATTTTACCTGTGAGGGCAGATTTTCACAAATATATTCGTACCATATCCGCATATTGATGCACTTCACACGGGTACGGATGATGAATATCCCTGTTTTCTTCTATCAGAACATTGAGAGGATGGTGTCCATAATGCGAGGAAGAGCCCGCGCACAGCAGGTATAGGAGCCTTTACCATTATGGTGTGATTCAGGTGTATTTACATCAGTTGGCTCAGCGAGCATCTCAGGGAGGATTCATCTCTCTGTGTGAACTTTTTCACATCATTTACCCTTGCCAAAATCCTGAGTTGGTTCAACGAGGAGGGGGACCATCTCAGCAGCATGACATCCCCGTCATTAGCCATGTTAGCTCCCCACCTTTGGTTACTTATCAGAGAGGCCAGAGGGACTTATTTGCAGCAGCTCAGCGAGTAATTTCTCCACACCAGGTGGAAGGGGTCTCGCCTTCTTCATCAACACCGCGAGTGTTATCTCCACACCACGTGGAAAGGGCCTCGCTTCCGACAGCAGCACAGGTATCAGAGAGGGGCAAGCAGCCCATGATTGAGGAGGGATTGTCAGGTGATCCAGATATTGACATTATTGATCTTGACGCCGGTTCTCCTAGCTCAGAGCTCAAGGATATCATCCGAGAGCAAAGGACCAAGAATGAGTCGATGCACACGAAATTGCTAATGGAAAAATGGATAATTAACTATTTAGAGCAGCGCAACAAACAGTTGGAGGATGAGCACAAGCTTTATGAGTTGCGGAAGATTCGTGAAGACCAGGAATTGGCTCGTAGGAGACCCGGTGATTTGACACCCATAGATCGAGAATCTATGCTTATTTGGGACAATGCTCATTTGAAAAGGTTGTTGGCTAAGGCCAACCAAGATAAAAAAATGCTGAGGAACATGAAGAACCATTATTGGGTGCAGATGCACATGTGCAAAGCAAAGATGAAGGTGCTTCAAAGGCGGTTGGCAAAGGCACTAAAACGGAGAAAGAGGCCCGATCCCCTCCGTATCTTGGCCGAGGCTTCCTTAAAGGAGCATGGCACTAAATATCTCAACCACAGCACAAATCCCAAGAAATTGTGAGCATTTTGGGTAAATTTTGGTTTTGTCAGGCAATTTACAGGTTTTCTCCATTAACGGGTCTCACCCACGGTGAGACCCTTCGTCCCGGCAACTCCATTTTGCAAAAACACAGCATTTACAGATTTTTCATGGAAAGTTACACTTGCTCAGCCATTACTAAGAAATTTCATCAAGTTTTGGGCCTCAAGAAAGTCAAAAAAACATGCAAAAAATGACTTCCTGCCACATTTTTGACACACAGAAAGAAGTCTTGGGAGATTGTAATTTTGGAGGGGCAAATGGCCACCAAATTCAGAAATTCCACTTGGGTTGGAAAGTAGACATCTAGACCTTTCCAACAAGCCCACTTTTGACTCATTTGGACACCTAGAAGTGCCCCAAAAGTGGTCCCAAAGACACGCGACCCGTCAGGCAGAGGTACGCAACCTGTTAGGCAAATTTCTCCAAATTTCGCTGTACAGCTCAGGAATTCGCCTAGCTTTGACCAGTTTTGACTTGAGATGGGATTTTTCACCCTCTTTGATGTAATTAATGTATTTTCATGTTGACATGACATTTATTTACCTTTTTCTAGAAGATTCATGCATGAAATAGCAAACATTTAATGAATGGATTGGTTTCCTAGTTTATAGAGGCAAGTTGTTTTGACTGCCAAGTTTTTAGTGCTAAGTTTAGAAGTGGTTGAAACAGCTCCTAGGATAGTGAGATTGACCCATGGAGACAGGGAAAGAGGTTAGATGATCTATATTATGTACTTTCTTGTTCATTTTCATGGTTGGACTCTTGAGGGAGAAGCTATAATTGTATTATTTCACTGTATCTCTGCAATTTTCGGCTAAGGAAGACCAGGGTTTTGCAGTCCTTTTTGGGATTCTTGTGGTTACATGTATTGATGGTGTGTTTCTCTATGTACCTGTAAGTGTGTTATGTGAATCATTTCCTTTCTTTTCCTTCTGCACATTAAGCAAACGAAGTGTTAAAGTAAGAATTCATGACTGTCATGCTCTGCTTTTAAGTTTGTTTAATTTCAATGTTTTCTACTGTTTAAGGAGAATTCAAGTTATTGTTTGCTCTCCTTAACTCCTCACCTGTCATTCCTAATCATCCACCTCAATCAAAGGCATCAATACTGTCTCCTACCTCGCCCCAAAGAACCCCTGCAGAAACTGTGTCCAATCCCCGCACCCAAAATTGCCATCCCCTCAATTTGCCACCAAAAACCCTAAAAACCCCAAATCAACCCTTTTGATCAGTTTACTAGCCTAAAATCAGTGTTACCCTATTGGTCATCTCATCCATTGAAGATTTTACTGAGATTGACCGGAGAGAGCCTTCTCCTGCCCCGTAGGGCTAGCTACGAGGCTAAATGGTTTGATGTTGCCTTGAGGTTTGCCTTTTTCAGCCTGAGGTGAAATTTCAAGCGCTAACATACTGGCGACCATACTGGGGAGAACAAACTTGTTTGTGGGTTGATGTGTTTGTCGCATAAGTCTTAGATGGAGCCTGAAGTTATGCCAGGTAACCTTCGAAAACGCTCTTGCTTTGCATCAGTGCAAGTAGATAAACGCCGCTTCAGTCAATCTCTGTGAGCTTGTGAACATAGCATTTCATTTGCATTTCACCCCAGTACATGTATCAAGTTAAAATCTGGTTGTTGATGGTGGACACCGATCAGATACTAGCAAGGCTGAAATCATTCACCTGGCGACTCTAAATCAGTTTTGAGATCAGATCCAAAGACTCCACTGGAGGATGATCCCGACCAGCAGAAACATGAAAGGAACAAATGACAGATCAGAGTTACTCACGTTGAATTTCATCCCAAGACATTTTTCTTCTTTGTATAAAATTATTCTTCCTTTTTCCCAAGAATGTAAGAAGGCTTTGCAGATGTATACTGTATTTGAGAAGAGATCCTCGGCCTGCAGTTGATTCTTTCCCTTTGAAGATTGTGAATACCAAAGATTTGCATACCTTTGAGCTTGATCAAGACCTTTCTTCTAAATTTTGTGATGACCATCTTTAGATTGATGAACCTCAAAAGAGCAAGACTGATTCTATACCTGCTGTACATAGTCCTACACCTTGTAAAATTTCAGATCGGTATAAACCTCTTGTTTTACCTTCTGTTCTCCATGCTTTCCCCAAAAACTATGATCTATATTTGCCGATGTTTGATGGTGAAAGTAAAAATGTCAACGCTGAGCAACATGTGCAGAATGTTGAGAATTTTCTAGACCTTTTTGAAGTTGATGAAGAAGATGTTAGTATAAGGCTTTTTGCTCTTTCTTTGCAAGCCAAAGTGAAGAGTTGGTTCAAAGCCCTGCCTGTGATGCGAGCATCTCAGAATTTCCAGCAGAGTTTGTCAAAGTTTTCTCGACAGGTGGAATGATCGGCAGAACAGCTTTTCTGATTGTAGAAGAGTATAACCATCTGAAAAGATTGCCAGGGGAGACAGTACAACAATTTTCAGCCAGATTTAACCAAGTTTATTATTCAATCCCAGTTGATATAAGGCCTACTCCTAGATCTGCTCTCTTGCACTACCCGAGTGCCTTTGATCCGGAGATGGAGTTTCAGCTGAGAGAAAGGGACATTGCAACATTTCACGAGATGCAAAACAGCGCAGTAAATGTAGAGGCGCATCTGCTGATCCGACGAGCAAGGTTGAAAGAAGAAGAGATGAAAAACATAGATCCGGAAAATCAAGATCTCTAGAGGTAAAGCTTGACATTTTGGTAAGTGCAGTGGAAAAGATGATGGAGAAGGTCACCGCAAGGAATGATTATGATGTTCAAGGCTTGCTGATTGAAGAAGAACAAGTTGCTGATCCAAAACATTTTGTTTCTTATCCTAGTTGTCATAGATCTGATAATGATTGTTTTATAGATCATTGTGAAGAAGAGAGAGCTGTTGATATGATGTGTATGTTTGATGATGATTTGCCTCGGTTTTGATAGGTATTGATGATGATTATGTTCTCCAAACAGAAGCTAATCTTGTAGACGAATCAACAAAACTTAGTTTGGGAGGAAAAAGACTCATTTTTCAGAGCTCTGAATACAATGTTCAGCCATACATATCAACTATGAATTGATTGAGGACAGCTGCCAGCAATTTTGAAGTAAATGAAGGATCTTTACCTTTTTGTTTTGATTCGTTTCAGTTCATCAGAGATAACTACCATGCAATCAGAAATCAAATGTTAACAAGTCTTGATTTGAAACATATTGAGAGCAATGAAAACCTTGTACAAGACTTCTCATATTCAGATTTGCAACCCCCGAAAGCCATTGATTGTCAAGTTGCAGCTGAAGACTTGGAAGTGGACACACATGATTTAATGGTTCAAGGTGACTCCGTACCATTCTGTTTTGAATCATTTCAGTTTTTAATGTTGAAGACGAGACAAAAAAAAAAAATTCTTGAGCAGCCTGTAGCATCAGGCTTGCAGCCACCAAATGAAATTGAAGGGCAGATTACAGATGAAGCTGTGGAAGATGATTTGATGATGCTGAAAGATTCTATACCCTTTTTTTTCGAAGCATTTTAGTTTATAAGGCAGAATCTTCATAAAATTTCTCAAGAAAAAGATGAACAGCTAGAAGGATGTCATACATTTTCAATGGATACATTGCAGCAGTATTTTCAAGTTTTTCATGATCCAATTTCTGATGTTTTGGATGAGGTTTGCAGTCAAAGTCTTTCTCCATTAACATGTGAGCTTGAAACATGCGCTGATATGAACTTGATCCGGCAGCCGGTTTCTTTGTCATTTTCAGCAGAGGTCTCGTGACAAGGCTCAGATCAAAGTTTGCATTCATGGTATGAGGACACAAGAAGTAATCTATTAGATGAGCTAAGTTCCAGTGTGCTTGAATTTCATGATCCTTATGCAGTGTTTTTGGAGGCGGATAGAGAATTCATATCATTCAATGGATCTGTTTCTAAGTTGTCATTGGAGTTGCCTTTCAGTAGTTCTCTCTTGTTGGTCATAAGTGAGAACATGCAGAGATTTCAAACAGCAGATGAGATACTTACTTGGTTGCATTGGTTGTTTCATTTCACTTGATCAGGTGATGAATGAAACTATTAGAGTAGGTTGTGATGAATAAGCTCCACTTTGAGCATCATTTTCAGTTGGTCGATTGTGTTTAAGTATTGAGTCAGTTTTTAGTTGAGTCATGAGTCCTTTGTTAGTCCATTTTCAGTCTTGTTGTTAAGTTAGTTTGAGTCGGTTTTCAGTCATGCATTTCAGCTTGAGTTTTTGACTCCATTGCCCAATGGCTGAAAGCACTGGTCTGCTCTCCCAGAGGTCTAAAGTTCTTGGTACCTCCAAGGAGCTACCATCCCCATTGGAGCCAATGTTAGTGTCAGTCTTTCTAGCATTCCTCCAGTGATCAAATATTCTCTTACAAAGTGGTTTCAGAGTATTAAGGTCAAATTTTGTCATTTCAAAAAGTTTTCAAGCAAAATTTGGTCACTAGGCATTAGGTCTAGGGTTTGCTTTAACTCCTTCTAAATTTGCCCAAATGCCAATCTATGTCACTATTCAGCTGAGTCTATCATCATTCATAGGGTTGTCATTATCATGTCAGTGTCTAATGAGTCATTTTACATCTTGTTCATGCTTCAGTTGTGCCTTGGCAAATTCATTTCCCCCTCCTAGGGTTTTGAAGCCATTTTCTCTCGGATGGTCAAATCATCGGCAAAACTTGTTTCCTGATGTTCATACACCTTCCCCTATCCTTCATGTACCTTATCAAACACTTCCCATCCCTTAGATATGCCAAATTCCTCATTGTTGCACAAACCCTAGTTTCTAGCTACAACCTGGCAATTTTTTTCTAGGTTGGGCCTGTGTTTTTCCCTTTTGGACCCTTTCCCCTCACTCAATATCTGAGATTCCACTTTCCCCTGCTTCCTAACATCCCTCCCCACTCCCAAAAATTTCCCCAAGAATTTAGAAGCCCGTTTCCCCTTCATTTCGCTTCATTTTGACAGAATTCCTTGTTTCACACATCGGGACAAGTTTCACTCAAATGATGTTTCAGAGCAGTCAAAGATGAATTTTGGAAAACTGAGAGAGGTTTTTATCCAAAACATGCCAAAGAAAAAAAATGTCCTTCACTTTTTACACAGGTGTCATGGTTTAATAGAAATGTGAAGAATTCCGTTGCCTCAGGAGAATCAAAGACACCTCTGAAGTGACCTTGGGAAAATCAAGTTTTCTCCTAGCTTGGTTGGCCAATTGATTTTCTTGATGGGTAAAATGATAACTAGACACCAACATATTTCCAATGAGCTATCATGAGCTCAATTGGGGGTTGCGGAAGGGATTCAAAAGTTGACTGCAACAACACTCTTCCTTGAGACAGTCTCATTTGGCACGTTTTGACCAGTCTTCGGCGATTTGATTTTTGACAGGTCAAATCAACTCCAAATTGAAAAATTCCAATTGGGTTAGAAAGTAGACTCAAAGATATTTCCAACGAGTCCAATTTTTCTCAATTTGGACACCGCGAAGGTCTTCAAATAGAGCTGCCAATCTGTGCGACCCGTTGAGAGGTGCGCGACCCGTCAGAGGCTCTCCCACAGTGCAAAAATACAACGTGCGCGACCGGTTGGGAGGTGCGCGACCCGTTGAGCTGTATCTTTGCAAACTCAAAAAAAAATTTCTCAAACTCCCTCCAAATCATCAAATTTCTTGAGGTAGGTTCTCCAAACTTGAAAAAGGTTGTTGGTTATGTTTAAAGGACATCATGAATGAGTCTAAAGATCAAATTGTGCAAGAGGAAGAGGCTCCATATGGCTGCAATGTGTGATGATTAAAATGTGCTAGGGATTATTGCTGTTCATGTTTTCTCCCTTGTAATTATTTCCCTCTTTCCCCTTTTCCCTTCCCTTGTATTTCCATGTAATTTCCCTTTGTTAAATTGTAAAATAAATACAACCCTACCCCTCTCCCTAAACACTAAAACTCAAACCCTAACCCTACCTCTCCATATGCCCATGTAAACACATGAATTTGATGATGCATGTGCAGTGATGTTTGAAATGTATTCCCTAAATTCCCTTTTATTCCTATATTCCCAATTCCTGGTGTAAAAGGTCCCTCCCCTAACATTTTCCTCATGTTCTTGTCCCCTTGAAAAAGCATAGAGTTCAGCACTTTCTGCAGGCAGTGAAAGCAGTTCAGTTTGTCCACTTTTCTCCTAAACCATGTTAGAAACTGAAACTTATGAGTAAAATGATGACCATGAGAAAAATGATGACCATTCATCATCTACATAGGTTGAGGTACAAAGGAGAAAAATTACTATCACTATTGGGCATGGATGCATGTCTGCAAGGCTAAAATGAAAGTTTTTCAAAGGAGGTTGAGCGAAGCACTAAAACGACGGAAAAGGCCCGATCCACTCCAAATTTTGGCCAAAGCCTCTTTGAATAAGCATGGTACTTGATTGGGGACTCCCAGCCCAAATTTCAAGAAATTTGGAGAAAATTTTGTCATTTGTGAATTTTTTGTGCCATTTACAGGTTTTGGCTTCTCAACGCGTCTCACCCCCGGTGAGACCCTTTGTCATCGTAGCTCCGTCTTGAAAAAACTCAACATTTTTGGATTTTTCATGAAAATTTACACTTGCTCATCCATTACTAAGAAATTTCATCAAGTTTTGGGCCTCCAAAAGGTCAAAATACATGAAAAATTTGACTTTCTGCCCCTTTCTTGAGTTGCAGAAACCAGTCTTGGGAGAATTAAGTATTGATAGGGAAAATGACCTCCAAATTCAAAAATTCCAGTTGGTTTGGAAATTAGATTCACAGACCTTTCCAACAAGCCCACTTTTGCTCAATTTTGACACAGGGAAGGCCTCCAAACAGAGCTACAAAGGTGTGCGACCCGTTGAGGAAATGTTGCCAGATTTGACCAGTTCAGCCCAGAAATTCCAGTTTTGACCTTTTTCAACTTTCTGAGGTTAATGATGATATTAATGGATGTAATTGTGACACTTTTTGGATACTTTTACTCTTCTTTAACTCTTCTAGAATAATTTCTCATGTAAAGGGTAAAAATTGAATGTATGAACTGATTTCCAAGTTTATAGAGGCAAGTTGTTTTGACTGCCTAGATTTTAGCTCTAAGTTTAGAATTGGTTGAAACAGCTCCTAGAAGGATGAGCTCGACCCCTAGAGGCAAGGGAAGAGGTTGGCTTCCCTATATTATGTATTTTCTCAATCATTTTTAGGGGTTGGAAGGTTGGACTCTTGAGAGAGCAGTGACTCATTGTATTATCTCTTGTATCTCTGCAATTTTTGGCAAGGAAGACCAGGGTTTTGCAGTCATCTTTGGGATTCTTGTGGACTCATGTGTTGATGGTGTGTTTCTTCAGTCATTGTAAGCTTTTTTATGTGTTTCATTTCCCTTCGATACTTCTGCACATTAAACAAATGAAGTGATAAAGTAAGAATTCATGCTTGTCATGCTCTGCTTTTAAGTTTGTTTAATTTTGATGTTTTCTACTGTGTAAAGAGAATTCAAATTCATTGTTTGCTCTCTTTAGCCTTCTCTCTTTCATTCCTGACCATTCACTTCAGTCAAAGACATCAGCACGGCCTCCTACCTCACCCCAAAGACTCCCCTGCAGAAACTGTGTCCCATCCCCGCAGCCAAATTTGCCCTCTCCTCAACTTGCCACCAAAAACCCAAAAACCCCAAAATAAAACTCTTTAATTAGTTTACTAGCCTAATATCAGTGTTACCTTGTTGGTCATCTCCCTAATTGTAAATTTTCCGAGAGAGACCGGAGAGAGCCTTCTCCTGCCCCGTAGGGCTAGCTACGAGGCTAAATGGTTTGATGTAGCTTTGAGATTTGCCTTTTCAGCCCGAGGTGAAATTTCAAACGCTAACATACTGGCGACCATACTGGGGAGAACAAACTTGTTTGTAGGTTGATGTGTTTGTCTCATAAGTCTTAGACAAAGCCTGAAGTTATGGCAGGTAGCCTTCGAAAACGCTCTTGCTTTGCATTAGCGCAAGTAGATAAACGCTGCTTCAGTCAATCTCCGTGAGCTTGTGAATACAACACTTCATTTGTAGTTTACCCCAGTACATGTATCAAGTTTAGATCTGATTGTTGATGGTGGACATCGATCAGACACTTGACAGGCTAAAATCATTCACCTGGCGACTCTAAATCAGTTTTGAGATCAGATCCAAAGACTCCACTGGAGGATGATCCCGACCAGAAAAAACATGAATGAACAACATGGCAATATTAGGTATTCAAGTTGGAATTTCATCCAAGACATTTTGTTCTTTATCATAAATTACTTCTTCTCTTTTCCCAAGAATGTAAAGAAGGCTTTGCAATGTATATTGTATTTGAGAAAAGATCCTCGTCCTGTCGTTGATTCTTTCCCTTTGAAGATCGTGAATTCCAAAGATTTGCATGCTTTTGAGCTTGATCAAGATCCTTTTTCCGATGAATCTCAAGCGACCAAGTCTGATTCTATACCTGCTGTACATACCCCTACACCTTGTAAAATTTTAGATCGGTATAAACCTCTTGTTTTACCTTCTGTTCTTCATGCTTTCCCCAAAAATTATGATCTATACTTGCCAATGTTTGATGGTGAATGTAAGAATGTCAACGCTGAGCAACATGTGCAGAATTTTGACAATTTTCTAGATCTTTTTGAAGTTGATGAAGAAGATGTCAGTATTAGGCTTTTTGCTCTTTCTTTGCAAGCTGAAGTGAAGAGTTGGTTCAAAGCCCTGCCTGATGTGAGCATCTCAGATTTCCAGCAGTTCATCAAAGTTTTTCTCAACAGGTGGATGATCGGGCAGAACCTTTTCTTGATTGTTGAAGAGTATAACCATCTGAAAAGATTGCCAGGGGAGACAGTACAACAGTTTTCAGCCAGATTTAATCAAGTTTATTATTCAATGCCAGCAGATATAAGGCCTACTCCTAGATCTTCTCTCTTGCACTATCTGGGTGCCTTTGATCTGGAAATGGAGTTTCAGTTGAGAGAAAGGGATATTGCAACACTTCACGAGATGCAAAACAGTGCAGTAAATGTAGAGGCGCATCTGCTGATCCGACGAGCAAGGATGAAAGAAGAAGAGATGAAAAACATAGATCCGGCCAAGTCAACATCTCTAGAGGTGAAACTTGATTCTTTGGTAAGTGCAGTGGAGAAGATGATGGACAAGATCAGCGCAAGGAATGATGATTATGTTCTAGCTCATGGCTCGCTGATTGAAGAAGAACAAGTTGCTGCTCCAAAACATTTTGTTTCTTATCCTAGTTGTCATAATGATTGTTTTATAGATCATTGTGAAGAAGAGAGAGCTGTGGATATGATGTATATGTTTGATGATGATTTGCCTCATTATGACCAATATGATGATGATTATGTTCTCCAAACAGTAGCTAATCTTGCAGACGAACCAGCAACTCGTTTGTGGGAGGAAAAAGTTCATTTTCAGCAGCTTGAATACAATGTTCAGCCATCACATATCAGCTATGACATTGATGAGGAAAGTGCAGCAAATTTTGAAGTAAGTGAAGGATCTTTACCTTTTTGTTTTGATTCATGTCAGTTCATTAGAGACAACTTCCATGCAATCAGAAATCAGCTGTCAACAAGTCTTGATTTAGACCATCTTGAGGGCAATGAAAACCTTGTTCAAGATTTTTCATATCCAGATTTGCAACCCCCAAATGCCTTTGATTGTCGAATTGCAGATGAAGGCATGGAAGTTGACATATTCTATTAAATGATACAAGAAGGTTCCCTACCTTTCTGTTTCGAATCATTTCAGTTTTTGAAGGGAAATTTGCATAGTCCATATTCAGTGAAGAATGAGCAGCATGTAGACAATCATGTAATCACAATGGAACCAATAGAAATGGGATTGCCGCAGTCTTTTCAAGTTTTTCATGATCCAATAGCCGATGTTTTGGATGAGGTTTGCAGTCAAAGTCTTTCTCGATTGACTACATGTGAGCTTGAAACATGTGCTGATATGAATTTGATCCGGCAGCTAGTTTCTTTGTCATTTTCAGCAGAGGTCTCGTCACAAGGCTTAGATCAAAGTTTGCATTCATGGTATGAGGAAACGAGAAGTAATCCATTGGATGAGCTAAGTTC
>APFE031084799.1:100074-111704 GCA_000404065.3 Pinus taeda | reverse complement strand
AAGATTCTTCAAAGGAGGTTGACCGAGGCTCTCAAAGGGAGGAAGAAGACCAACCCGCTCCGTATCTTGGCTGAGGCCTCTCTCACTCACCATGATACTCATTAGCCTTCTCCTAGCAGCAAACCCAAGAAATTTTGAGAGTTTTGAGGCATTTTTGGCATTTTTGAGAATTTTACAGGTTTTGGCCATTTCAGTGGTCTCGCCTCGTGCGCGACCAGTCATGAGGACAGCTCAGAACGGGGAAAACTCTACATTTTTGGAATTTTCATGCAACGATACACTTGCCTATGGAAGGGTTTCAAATTTTATGAAGATTTGGGCTCCCAAAAGCTCAAAATACATGCAAATTTTGACTTTCTGCCCCTTTTTGAGTTGCAGAAACGCTGCCTTGGTAGAAATGACTTGTGAGGGGTCAAATCAACTCCAAATTCAGAAATTCAAGTGGGGTTGGAAATTAGACTCACAGACCTTTCCAATGAGCTATCTTGCACCTGATTTGGACACCGGGAAGGCCCTCAAACAAAGCTGTCAATGCACGCGACCAGTCAAAGTGAGGGGCGCGACCACTCAGAAAAATTTCACTGTTTTGACCAGTTCGGCCAGCAAAACATTGTTTTTACTTTGGTTGACTTTTGAGGCATGTAAATGATGAATTTTTGTGTAATTTTCATGGCACTTAGATACTTTTACTCTCCTTGAACACTTCTAGAAGTTTCCTTGATGTAAATGTTAAATATTTAATGCATGGATAGGTTTCCTAAGTTTTAGAGGCAAGTTGTTTTGACTGCCTATTATCTAGTGATTAGTTTAGAATTAGTTGAAACAGCTCCTAGGAAGTTGAGCTCGACCCCTAGAGGTGGGAAAAGGAGTTAGATCTTCTATATTATGCCTTCTCTTACTCATTTTCATGGTTTGGACTCTTGAGGGAGAAGCTCCTATTGTATATTTCACTTGTATCTCTGCAATTTGAGGAAAAGGAAGACCAGGGTTTTGCAGACATCATTGGGATTCTTGTGGACTCTTGTGTTGATGGTGTGTTCTCTTATTGTAATTGTAAGTGTGTTTATGTGTTCCATATCTTTCTTTATTGCAGCTTATTAAACAAATGAAGTGATAAAGTTTGAATTCATGCATGTCATGCTCAGCTTTCAAATTTGTTTAATGTTTATGTTTTCCACTGTCTAAAGAGGATTCAAAGTCATTGTTTGACCTCTTTAGCTTCTCCTCTTTCCTCATTGATCATCCATCTCATCTAAAAGCATCAGCACAAACTCCTACCTTGCCCCAAAGACCCACCGGCAAAAACTGAGCTCAATCCCCGCACCCTAAATTGCAGATCCTCAACTTGCCACCAAAAAACCCCCAAATCAATTTTAAAATTAGTTTACTAGCCTAATATCTGTGTTACCTTGATTGGTCATCTCTTCCCATTGAAAATTTAACGAGATTGACCGGAGAGAGCCTTCTCATACCCCGTAGGGCTAGCTACGAGGTGAAATGGTTTGATGTTGCCTTGAAGGTTTGCCTTTCTCAGCCTGAGGTGAAATCTCAAGCGCTAACAGATACATCTTATGTTTGTACAAACCCTAAGTTGATAATTAAATTTGGTAGCCTTTGGAGTTGTAGCATTATTTTTGCAATATTGAGGCTCATCATACCTCAAGAAACCCCCTTAAAGGACATCAGAAGGGTTTGAAACCATAGACTACAAGTTGATGTAAGAACCCTAGTTCTGCAGCCCTTAGGAGAAATGTTATCAGTCAATAGTCTAGCAAATCAATTAAATAACCAAAAAAAAATTCTTACCAAGTAATCCTCTGGGTCAAATATCATAAGCAAACCCCTCCATAGGCACTAAAGAAGAGATCCAATTTCTTCTCAATAAATTGGTATGTGGAAACTGTAGATTAGGTTGTCTAAAGACTATTCAAGTAGCTTTCATTGTAGTAGTAGTTTCTTTTACAAGATTGATCCAGGATTGTTAGTGGAAATATTGTATGATTTTATTAGTGTTGTAATGTCTTCTCACCTTTTCCAAGAGAAATGGTTTGAGTTACCATAACCAACCTAAGGAAAAATCTAGGACTAGAGATGTTAAAAAAAAAAGAGAATAAGTTGTTGGACCATTGAGAGCTTTGACCAGAGAAGTAAATACATCACCCAATGGTTTACTTAGGGGTTTATGGTGTTTGACACAACATGCAGGTAAGGAAGTGATATATCTCTCTCTTTCTTAAGGGTTGTAGAAACTACTATAACATGGCGAATTCAATAGTCAAGTTTAGGGGGATCCTGGTATGTGTGCTAATGGATATTTTTTTTCCCATGGAAAATTCGTAATTTCATTAGTTAAAGAAATTACATTCTATAGGTGCATATGCATATTCTGATATTTCTATCAATGAACACTGCGTTGGTAGAGGCAGTAAACACAGCTACCCTCTCCTCGTAGGGAAGTAGCCCATATAGTGTCTGAAAGAGAGTCAAAATTAAACAAAATAACAACAAAGTATATATTATCTTGATCCTCATAGGGAGATAATATCAAAAACATGAACATTACCAAAAATATGGCCGCATATCAAAACAAAAATAGCATAGGAAATATGTACAAAATATGTTTCAGTTCCAATATTTAATTCAAAATGTCCATAAATGGCATGTGATAGAACTGGTGGTATTCTCCATCAATCTGTTCGATAATCAGCCAGTTGCCCTGCTCTCGGATCATGCATTCTTTGGAAATCCGATTAGCCTCTGTCTTCCACTCCCTGTATATATGATTACATGAAAAATTGTCAAATATGGAAATCAATCTTAAAGCCTCATCAATAATGTGTCTCAATGTGAAAGTCTTGCAAGAAGATACTCTATTCAACCAATCACAGACAATCTTAGAGTCACCAAACAACTGTAATGCAATGCAGCCCTTCTCCAATGAAAAACAAATGATATGATAAGCTACTGAAATCTCTACGAAGTTATTTGTGCCCCTTCTAAAGCCCATAAATAGGTTGTAAGAGTGCCTCCCAGATAAGTGAAGAATGCCCCCCCCACCATAGCCATCATCTTGTGCAGCCCCATTAAAGTATGCCCAGGGTATACTGAGGTCAACCTGTTCCGAGGTGATAGTGCGGGGAATAGGGGGAGAAGGCTCATCAGGGATAAGATCATAGTCTGCTTTGATCATGGCCGCCAAACTAGACCATCTAGGGGGGATGTTATGGAAAATAAATTTATTCCAGGCTATCTGGATAGCCCAATAGAATAGCAGGGGAAGGTTTCTCAATTTATGAGGCAAGATAGAATGGTACCACATATCCCAAGCCTCAACCAGAGAGCCTGAAGACCAATTACAATTAGAGGGGACAAAAACAGACACTAGATACCAAGCACTACGCACAATGTGGCAATGTAGAAAAATGTGGGAAGCAAACTCTCCTGCATTGTTGCAAAAGTAACACTAGTGAGGGCCATAAAAGGCTCGCTTGGGCAGGTTATTCCCCGTGGGGATCTTGTTTTTCAAAATACACCACATAAGAACTCTGGATCTAGGAGGCGCCTTAAGCTTCCAAAGGAGTTTCCACCACTGTAATATGACCTGAGGCTTACGCAGATTAGCCAAGACCAAATAACCCTCCTTGGGTGTGTGTCTCCCAGATTTTACTAGCGCCCAGATAATCTCGTCCTCCCCCTCTATGATACATATATGTGCCTCCATAAGGGCCTATGTAAAGTCCCTCCAATGCTGCCTCCAATGAGGTGAGATATTGAGCTAGCCAACTGTTTTCCAAGCCTGTTGAAGGAAGGAGTTGTATTCATCTACTATATGAGCGAGGTGTGTGATATGTTGCTCCTTTAAGTGTGCTAAAAGAGCTGGAGGAAATCTACGCATGTCCCCACAACCAATCCACAGATCAATCTCAATGCACACACTATCCCCCGAATGTATCCTCCAAGTAATGCCTAAGCGGATGGGATCCAATGCCTTCAGAAATCCTTCCAAATAATTGATATGCTTTTGAAGGCTCCAGTCGGACTTTGGACCCAATCCACTACTCAAGCCGGAGCAATGTATTTCGATTAAGATACCCTGGTCCATAAATTGTCCGAAACCACCAATTGCCATCCAAGCTTTGCAACTAGCTCAGATGTAAATTCATCCAGCTTTTTGAGGCCCCACCCCCCCATTTTTTAGGGAGTGTGAGTGCATCCCAATTAGCCCATGCAAATATTCTCCCTAGCAGTTTACCTCTCCATCAGAATCTGCAACAAATATTTTGGATCCTACATAGAATGCCTCTAGGGATCCAGGCCAGGGACATCCAGTAAATAGGAGTTGCTTCCAGAACACTTTTGATGAGGGTCAAATGGCCAGCACAAGAGAGAAACCTAAGGTACCATATGTTGAGCCTTTTCTCCAGCTTGTCTAGGAGCCAAGTCCAATCCACAATCTTGTACCCAATTGGTTTCAACTTGTAACCCAGATATTTCAATCCCTTAACCAGTTCCAACTGCGTGAAGTGGAATCTGTTAAGTGCATAATGAATTTCATGCTAAGAGCATGTCGTGACCGTCAAAGTGGATTTTCCTTCATTAATGATCATACCTGTGGCCTTCTGGAATAAGGAGAATATTTCTCTGATCGATGTAAGGTCACCAATGCTACCATTGAGAAAAACTAGCACATCGTCCACAAACAGAAGGTGTGTAGGACTGCAGTTATCTGTAATATTTATACCCCTGAGTCTACCATGCCTATGTTCCTCTGATATGATCTTACTGAATCCTTCCATAACTAGAAGAAAAAGAAATGGTGATAGAGGACACCCTTGCCTTAGTCCCCGAGATGAGGTGAAGAAGGGACTAGCACTACCATTAACCAAAACACTGAAAGGTATGTTAGTGATGCATCCCATGATCCATTTAATGAATGAGAAAGGAAAACGAAGATGGGTAAGAAGCATCCTTAGGTATAACCAGTTAACCCTGTCAAATGCTTTAGATAAAATTGACCTTCATAATCATACCTTTGCCTTTTTTGTAGTGTAGGGTGTGTAATACTTCTTATGCCATCCCTATCGCTTCATGAATTTGCCTGTCCTTCAGGAATGAAAATTGTTCAGGGAGGATATGCTTTGATAATATAGGCTTCACATGATTAGCAATAATTTTAGCTATAATCTTGTAAAAACAATTACAAAGTGAAATGGGACGAAAATCATCAAATGAGGAAGGATTATCTGTCTCTGGAATGAGAGCTATAAAAAGTGGAAGTGATGGCAGCTTCCAAGCGCCCCGAAATATGAGACTCCTCTATAACACTGAGAAGATCTGACCCAATCACTTCAAAGAAAGTTAGATAAAATTCAATGGACCAGCCATCAAGTCTAGGTATTTTGTGTTTACTGAACCATTTCAATGTGGCTTCCAGTTATTCCAAGGTGACATCCCGAACCAGATCCTCCTCATCTTCAAGCTCCACATATATGGGGAAAAGCTAAGCAACTCTGATAATTTCTGCTAAATTAGTGTCTCTGGGGTCCCAGAAGGTAGATTTAAAATGAGATTTTGCAAGCGAGGCAAGCTAAGGTAAAGTGTTAGAGGTACCTCCATGACCATTCTGCATTTGCAAAATAGTATTAATAACTTTCTTACCATTAGCAAACTTATGATAAAATTTTGTATTTGCATCCCCTTCTTGAAGCTAGATGGCTCTGCTCCTCAATCTCCATTTTTCTTCTCTATCCTTGAGTATATTTCCCCATGCCGAGTAGAGGGTAGAGATGTTGTGCTTGTGTTATTCTGAGCTAAATAGACCACCTTGCTCCTACTCAAAAAGCCCTAGCTCGACCTCAATTTGTCTCAGATCTAGGTCTTCCTGTAATCTCTTTTGATGAGCCCATTTTCTGGATGTCTTTTTCAGCTCAGCTAGGTTGTGGATAAAGCCAGCCGTAATAGAGCCCCTTTCCCCCGGAGAGCTCCTTTTCCAAAAATCGATGACCATGTTGATGTATGATGCATCCTTAAGCTAGGTAGAGCTGAATTTAAAAGGCCTTTTTGGCTTGTCTCTACCATTATCCAACTCCAAAAAAATAGAAACGTGGTCCGAAAGACCACCCGAGCCAACCCATTGTTGGATGTAAAGCCCCAATTCCATGATCTGCGTTGAGTCCCAAACTTAAGCCTTCCCTACATCCGTTTCTAGCCTTTTTCTCTAGTTACCTGAACCTCTAAGCTATCACATCATTGCATAATAGTTTAAACTGAGTATATAAATGGTTTCCTAACTATGTTTTGTGATTGCTGTTTGATTTAGATTTTTGTTCAACCAGCTGCGGAATCTATCACTTTCCACAACCAGAATCAGTTTCCGCAGCCTTCTTGTTAAACTATATGCTACCGATGTCTATTGAAGAACTTAGCCACATGGACAAGCCATAAAGGACGTGGACATGGAACGTGTCCCCTTGGTTTAGCCAAATCATCCATAGAAGCCTGCAGTCAAGGCCGGTCAAATGGTGGTCAACATAAGGAGTTAAGCGGTGGCACGGCTCTATTTTCAACACGAGGAGGATTGCGTGGCAAGGTCCTGAGTTTTAGGAGGTGTATTAACACCTAGGGACTGCTCATCGACCGAATCCAACAAACCATCTCTTAGATTTACTGCCCACGCCTAACATGCTGCTATAATTCCAGATTTTGTCTTTTACGTGCTTGGCTACCAGTGCAGGTCGTGTTAGTTTGTTATGTATTTTTTGCTATAAATAACACATCTTCATATGCATATAGCTAGTTAGTTGTTGTGTGTAAACTTGACTGTTGTAAGAGCCTTTGAACCAAGACTTAGTCTCTATTTCATAACGGTTTTGCAATATATGAGAAGACACTAATTTTGCGTTCAATTTCATGATTGGGTCCGATTGACCGAGGGTGCAGAGGACCCATGTACACCAAGGTCTTGTAGTTGATGTATAGTTTTATGCTTTTCTTCATTTTACGCTTTTGATACCATAGATACTTGTTGTATATATTAACTTGCTCATGGTTTATGTAATTTTCCTGTTCGTAAGTCTCTTTATGCTTTTATTTGATTGACAACTGATCAGTGTTTTCATTTCAGGTTCTAATAGGAAGCCCGAGCAGTACATATAAGTTGTGATGACCACTGACATAATGGGATTATCTTGTCCTACTGTTGATTTGTTTTATTGGTTTTAATTCTGGCATTGCTTATTTCTTAGTTTTTCTTTGTTCATTTAATTTTCTGCAAGTTCGTGATTAGACTATTCATATCATTCTTCAGTTACCAAATGATGAGGGATTGTAGAGTGAATGTGTAGCTTAATCTTAGTTTTATTTCGTGCAACTTAGATATTAAATCATTCAATTTGTGTATGACTACTTCCTATAGCCTGAGCGAGTCAAATGGTGAGGGGTAAAAAATGAGTTGATGTGATATTATTAGTTTACTTTGCTTTAAGTCTTTAAATTGCTTTGAGTTCAGTCTTTTCTCTTCTTTATAACAATAGAAAGGATACTGGGTTCCATAGTCATAGTTCACTGTTTTGTTAATTAGAATCTAGGCACATCTTGATTTCATCATTATAAAGCTTCAACACCTTTGGAACACTTTGAAGTTTGGAAATTATTCATTGAATACAATTGTCCATACTTTATTACTAGAATCACCATCTCACACACCATCTCACATTAGGAAATCAACAAGAAGATAAATCCAAAAACTAACCAAAAACTAAAAAAACGACAAAGAAATAAGAAAATGGTTATCTTGCATAGATAGTGCACTTCACTTCAACAGTTTACGACTCCCGGATTGACAATTTATATAGCAATTTATAACACACTAAATTGACCAAACATTTTGGCGTCATTGTTGGGGAAGTGAAACTAGGTAGCCAAATTCTTAAAATATATAAACAAGAAAATTTCAAGGAAGGTAAAAATTGATGATTTCTCAAAGTATGCTCTCCTATTGCACCTAGTGTGACCTGGAAGATCAGAAAAGAGAGTTATTGATTTAGTAATTTCTTGAGTATGCTCTCTTCTTGCACCTTGAGTGATCTCGAAGATCAGAAAGAGAATTATTAACCTGACTTGAAGAACTAAAAATGATATGCATAGAGCAAGAGATTATAGGGGAAGGTTTATAGCTAGGGCCAAGAGTTCAATTTTTACAACTCCATCCACTCCAAGGTATAAGAAAGATACACCTCCAACATCTCCAACTCATACTCCTAGCCTTAGGATCCCTGGAATTCAAGAGGCACTAGTTGAATTAGGAGACTCTCCCACACTATCCACCGAATCTGAGTTAGCAAAAGACACTTTCTTTACTTCTACAGGAAAACACATTGTAATTGAAGAAGTTGAATCACCTGAAGAAGAAGAGGGAGAAATTCCTCCTCGTTCGCCATTGATAGAAGAACCAGAGGACTCTGAAATCTCTGAAGAAGCTATCATGAAAGAGGAAGTAGTAAATGGATTTGGAGGAGGTAGAGGAGGAGGAAGCAATGGAGGAGGTAGAGGTAACAGCAGGGGAAACAGGGATGGAGACAACTCATTTGGATTTCCTATAGTTGATGAGGAATCTCGAACAACAATGAAAAATATATCACCATCTGTCCTCCCAAACTTTTATGGGTTGAGAAGTGAGGACCCTGAAACATTTTTATTTGAGTTTGAAGTCGTGTGTTGAACTTATGATTACATGGAAGATGCTCAAAAACTCAAGTTGTTTCCTTCAACATTGAAGGGAACTGCTCCAAAATGGTTCATGGGACTAGTCACTCAATCAATTAGGACTTGGAATGACATGAAACAAACATTTTTGGATAGATACTTGGACTATTGTATGCCCACCAATCATAAGGACGAGGTATTCAAAATGGTACAAAACGAAGATGAAAACTTGGAGGATCTACTTGAGAGATTTCAATATAACCTCAAAAGAGAAAAAATGAGTAACCTAGATGAAGAAACCTTGAAAGCCCTTCTACTAAAAGCCATTAGAGATGAATGGATAG
This sequence comes from Pinus taeda, assembly GCA_000404065.3. NCBI lineage: Eukaryota > Viridiplantae > Streptophyta > Pinopsida > Pinales > Pinaceae > Pinus > Pinus taeda. Next base: position 102,657 of record APFE031084799.1, on the reverse strand, counting down.
ATATTTTGAATATGATGGGGAAAGGAGATATATCTTAACTTCCACTTCATGATATAGCAGAGCTATGTGTCCATCTCTCAAGGGGAAACTCTAAAACTGGAAAAGGGCCTAGAGATCCTCCTCTCATTAGAGCAAATAAATCTGCAACTGGATCAGTGAGTAGGGATGAGATTGGCAACATGCTTGATGAGTTCAAAACACATATCTTAGGGAGTCTTAGTGAGCAACTAGACACCCTTAAGATACAAAACAAGCAGAAAGCAGAAGCTGAAGCTTTAGCCATCTTTTGTCCAAAATGTAGGAAGAAACATGCTCTAAGGGAATGCCCCTTAGATGCAAAAGTTGTAGAAACATGCACGATTTTCTCAGAAATCCATGAGACCAAGGATTGTCCTTCAATTCCTGGACTCAACGCTGTCTTTCAAGAAGACCGAAATTCAATTGAGTCTCTCTATTTTGTTTCAAGGAGACCTTGGCAGGGGCAACAAAATCAAGGGTTTAATAACCCCATGAACTTTCAACCCCCAACAAGTTGGAATCCTTGGAAAACACCTTGGTCCCAACCTCAAAATCCATTTCAATCATGGGTACAAGGTATGCAAAATCCTTATGGGAGATTTACTCAATTCTACCAATATCCTCCATCTTTTCAAAACCAACAAGTTCCACAACCTCCAAATCAGAATCCACAACTTTCATTACCATTTCCACAACAACAACCTTCTCAACAGAATCTAAATTCCTAACTCTTGCTTCCATTCCAACAAAAGACAAATCAATTACCTTCTGAGCCATTGCCAAATCCAAATAACAAGAATCCTCAAAATGCTTACATGGTAGAAGGACAACAGTTTCCTACCTATATGATTGTTCCTCTCAATGATGTACAACTCAAATCTGGTAGAGTCTTAGACAAGCCTTCTATAGATACTCAAAAGCAAAGAATTTCTGAGGAAGAATCTCTTAAAGCCAATAAAGGTTTTGAAGCACCTCTTCAAAACCCAAGCACTCAAGAAGAAAAATAAAAAGAATCAACCCCCACAACTCCTATAGTCAAGCAACCTGCATCTTCATCCACACCCCCTTTTCCTGAAAGATTACAAATTGATAAAGGAATGGAAAAACAAACCTTGTTGCCTAACTATGATTTTCTAGATGAATTAAAGAATGTCTGTATCAAGATTACCTTATTACAAGCCATTAGAGAAATTCCTATTCTAGCCAAAACAATAAAGGGGTTGAGTCTTAAAAGACCAGGAAGGAAACCAAGAGATACAAGAAAAATCCACCTGGTAGGAAAAATTGCAGATATCATGATGGGAAAAGTTACCATGCAGGAGTATGTAGATCCTGGTAGTCCAATTGTCAAAACACATATCAATGGGGTAGAAATTCCAAATACTTTGATTGATTTAGGGGCTGCTATCAACATTATGAGTAGACAAACTATGGAACAGCGAAAACTTCCTAATCTTCTTTTTACACCTACTCTACTGCAACTTGCAAATCGATGAATTATCAAACCAGATGGTGTATTAGAAGACATTTCGGTCTCCTTAGATTCTTGGGAGTATCCAGTGGATTTCATGATTTTAACTCCCAAGAGTAATCTAGGGGGGCATCCACTCATTTTAGGAAGACCTTGGCTAGCCACAGCCGATGCTTTTATCAGTTGTAGATCAGGGGATATGTATATTTCTGATGGTAATTCGACAAAGAAATTCAATCTGTATCCTCTAGAAAAAACAATTACAGATATAGGAGATAATGAATGGGTCTATGATGAGGACACTATGCAACCTGTCTGTACTATTTCTGAAATCAGTGAAGATAGTCAAATTCTGAACACATTAGAAAACTTTGAAAACTCTTCAGAATATGACCACACACAATTTCAATTAAATTCTGACATTGAGTATCTATCATCTATACAAATGTATCTTTACTCTATGGAAGAGTTTGGTAGTTCCGTCATTGAGATTTTTCCAAGTAGAATATTGAATATCAACAAAAACTTGGAAAGATCACAATAGGAGAAGCTAACCAAAATCTTGCAAAAACATTCTACTGCATTTGCATGGGAGTATACTGACATGAAAGGTATTGACCCTAAGACTTGTATTCATCACATCTACATTGAGGAAAATAGTAGACCAATTAGACAACCGCAGAGAATCGTAAATTAAAATCTTAGAGAAATAGTGAAAGAAGAGCTCCAAAAACTACTCAATGTAAACTTCATTTATCCAATTTCAGATAGCCTATGGGTTTCTCCTTTGGTTATAGTACCTAAGAAGAATGGTAAATGGAGGGTATGCATTGATTATAGGGAATTGAATAAAGTGACTTTAAAGGATCACTTTCATTTACCCTTTATCGATCAAGTATTAGATACTCTAGCAGGAAAAAAGTACTTTTCATTTCTGGATGGTTTTAGTGGCTATAATCAGATTCAGGTAGCACCTGAAGATCAAGATAAGACTACATTCACCTATCCATGGGGAACTTTTGCTTACCGAGTGCTTCCTTTTGGATTATGTAATGCACCCGCAACATTTCAAAGGGCAGTACTAGGTATCTTTT
>APFE031084799.1:88715-100064 GCA_000404065.3 Pinus taeda | reverse complement strand
GACTTAAATGTTCTGAAGTATGGTGGGGTTGAGCAGTGGTAGTTGATCCCTCTTCTTCTCGTTTGGACACTGGTGTTTCAGAATGCAAATGGGAGGTCCGAGGTGAGGTGGAGGGTGATTTACTCAGAGAATGGTCTGTAGGTTTTTATTATACTCGCCATTCATAGTTGATGGCCCTCCTTCTAGCGCCAAAAATGTTGATGTCTCGAAAATCATTGCATCAACATCGGGGGATAACCACCCGGTCCGGACCTTAATACAGCTCCTTTTCCGTTTGGGATGGTGGCTACGACTGGATATAATGGGACCAGTTTCCCAATAATGAATAAAAGGGGTGGATGAATGATTGGTTTTCTAATAATTGATAATGAATGGAGGACTTAATAGCGAAAACACAAATGACTATTTTATCCCGGGAAGCTTCTATTCTTAAGTGCAATGTTTGGTAATCTGTGTTCGTCAATAGGAATATAGATGACACTATTCAATAAACAAAGACATTCATTTAAATAATAATTGCTTCGTTCAAATAGTTGAACGAAGTAATCGATAAAACATTGTTACACTTCTCTTTTTATATTACTGATACATGTATGATTAGAAGAATAGAAAACTGAAAACATCTAGTAGTGGAAAGTATAAAGATTGTTGTTAAAACACATGCATATATTCAATAATAGCAAGAATGATCAAACAACAATTCACGTAAAAAGAATAAATTCAGACATAGATAATAGTACCATATGAGCTGCAAATCATTCCCAACATCAATCTCAATTCGAATTCCTTCTTTCGACTCAGAAATACTTTTAAATAAAGGCAGTAGTGCACATCCACATAAAAGATTCATTATCAAAATTTGGAATAATTGGTCTAGTTTTCATAAAACAATATGCCTGAAGTACAGTAGTGCAACTTCAAGCTTAAGTCATATACAAAAACTTACAACCCCTTCTAAATACATGAAAGGGTCTATAATTACTAAATTAAACTAACAAAATACAAAATTAAAATGCTACTAAATTGGTATAACTCGATCTTGAATATCTCTCTCCCACAGCAATCTGATAGTCAGCAGCATGATTCATTACTCTGGCTATTTGCCTTTTGACCTGAGTTGGCATATCGCCAGCATCAGTTCCACTTCTTGAGGGCGGCTGAGACGGGAATTGATTTGAGCAGCATAGGTGGCATCGTGTATATTGGGAATGATACACCCAATTGCATCCGTCAGGCACTTGAGGGCGGCTCTCTGGCTGTATGGTTTTACTAGGAACAACCAATAGGTGTCCCAAGTTAAACTTTTAATTCCTATGATCAATCTCCCATTCTTTTCTAGCTCTTGGTAACATGATTGCTCCAAAGTTTTGGAAGATAATAATTTACCTGGTGTACATTGGGAGATCATGTTAGATAAATAGAGAGTATTGTTAATCAAATCAATCAAATTGTTCGTAGATAATTTGCATCTAGAAACCGCTCTCTCTGCTTTCATAAATTGGGACTGCCACTCCATGAATAGAATTTCTTTATGGGATTCTAAGATTTTAGGCAAGTTCGCGGCCTGTCCCTCATTAGTGTCCTGCCAAGTAAGAAAATCCCTTAAAGTCTCATCGGCTTGCTCTAAGTCCTGCTTGGCATCAACTGATTTATCTATTATAGATGTTGTTATGTCGCACAAAGATTCAACTTGGGAATTTTATGACACAACAATCTTATTTGTGTTACTAGTACCTTATTGATCTGTATTGCCTCTGCTCTGAAATCGGCAAGCTGGGGAAGACTCTTGAACTTCTCTATTTGAGCTAATAATTGAGCAATTTGCTCATCTTTTGTTTTTACCATCTGTTCATTCATTGACTTCAAATTTGCTAATGCCTCCAATAATTCTCTCTGCCTCTGAATCGCTCCTGAATCTGCCCTTTGTTTCTCTTCATGCAACTGTTTGTCAGTTGGTTATTTAACTGTTGCTACGTGGACAGTTGTTGTTGTAGTTGTTCTGCTTTCTATTGTGCCTCCAATAGCTGTGTTTGTAGTGAAGCAATCGCCTGATCCTTTTCTTTCAACAAATTGCTCACCTCCGATGCCTTTTCCATGGTGGCTACCGAATAGGCACCAGCATATTAGGACAACTTTGTTAGGTCATCAGAAGGGTCAAATTCTTCCTTCCACACTACATTGGCTGAAACTGTTTGTTCAGGGAACAGGGAAGGTTGATCAATCCTTCTCCTTTTCCGCTGTCGCTTTATTACAGCCCTGTGTTTTGGGCTATAGAATACATCCAATGGAGGAATATCCTCCACCTGCAAAATGATTTGATCCGAAGGATCCTTGGGAATTATTTCTAATTCTGTAGTCAGGGGTAGACCGTTGTTTCCTTCGCTTGGAACCTCTTTCGATGCTATATCCTGTGTATCGGCCGCTTTGGATGTATCGACATCCCTTGAGCTCTCAAGATTGCTTATAATTTAATCAAATTGCTACCATTCCTGGAGCAATCTTGGGTCAATCTGAGTGTCGACATTCACCTCCTTGTTGTTCTGCTCCTGCTACCTTTTCTGTTCCTCCTCACGTATTTTCTCCTGTTCTTTCTTTTGTGCTTCCTCTCTGTCTTTCCTCTGTGTTTCCTCTTTTTCTTTCCTCTTTTCTTCTTCCTGTTCTTTCCTCCGAAGTTCCTCCTACTCTCTTCTTTGTACTTCTTCGAAAATTTTTGATGTAGTAGGAGGTTCATTGGTAAGCTGTTGTTCAGGCTCACTTGATTGTGTCATCGGGGCACTGGCTAACAAATCTAGAGGCAGAGTTTGCAACCTCTGCTCTCTAATTTTGTTAAATTCAACTAACCCGTCGTCATGGTATCTCATTTTAGCTATCGCTTGCTCCTGAAATATCGTCTCGACCGAGGAGAACAGGTCATCAAACTCATCTTCTTTATGTTCAAATTTAGTGAGTTTGGCATGGTCTAGAACATTATAGACGACTTTTTTCAGATCAAAGCGTCTGTTAGGTAGAGTGGAAAGATTTAGTATATTAATCTTTTCCGCCTCTTTCTCTGCATGCTTATAATCATGCAGACTATAGACGCCACACCTTAGAGGAAAAGGAGGCCAGACTTGCTTCTTTGAACTCCTGAGAGTCTTTGTAGCCGATGCGGATGTAAGCTGATATGCTATCTCTCGAGCTAATAGTTTGTCTGGTATATACAAGGGGAGGATTTGAGGCCTGGCCTGACTGCCGAAAACTCTTACATAAGTGAATTTTTCTTCTCCGAACCAGGTTCCTAAGGCTGTCAAGTCAATCTCTACTTGAGAGGAAATCTTAGGAGCAAGTTTATCAAAAATTGCATAGTAAATAGGTAGCATGAATCCATTGCAGACTTGATATAGGTGGTGTTTATAATGGGCTTTCCACAACTTCTGGTGAGAGATATGAATGGGCATGGGGTCCTGTGGAATCCATCTCCACCCTAGCACAGGAAGCTCAGAATTAAAACAGAGGGTGTCTAAAATGTAGGCACTAAAGTAAAATGGAGGGATGAATCTATCAGTAACACGGGATTTGTTTCTAAAGTCAAGAATAGTTGTTGCTAACTTATTCGATAATATATTCACCCAATCCATGATTTCACTATTACATGCTACTTCCATCAAAGGTACCATCTCTATGGAAAATTTTGAGGAGTCATGCAACCCCCACATCCGACACATCATAGCTCTAACATAACAATAAGGAGAACATAAGGAATCGACGGAGTACTTACCCGAAGACTCGTGTTTGTGTTTCACCGGGTTCTGTCTCCATTCCCCTATAGGCGTTGACTCAGTTTCATTTTCATCTCTAAACTTCTCCATGAATGCTTTATTATACTTCTTCTCTGGTTTGGGCAAATGGTACATTTGTCTCAAATCATTGGGCTGAAACGAACCGAATACTCTCCCATCAATAGTGCATAATGTTATGTTTGTAATTGGAATTTCTTCAACGGCCCATCTCACCACATCGGTATATGGAATAATTTTCTCTCGAGCCGCTATCCTGTGTAGGTAGGAATCAGCCAAATCTATTAGAGTAGCATTATATTTCTGGCTTGAGCCTGTTGTAGCTTGTACTGATGTTTGCTGAGGTTCCTCAGCTTCGACTAGGTTGTAAATGCTCTGCCAAGTAGTATTACCGAGACCAAGACATGTGGTATCTGAGATTAATCCTTTTTACTTGGTCTCGGATCCGTAGCATGTTGTCCTGTTACCACAGAGGCCGAAGTTGTTCCAAACTTCTTAGATTTCTTCCCCATTTGGTCTGAATTCGCTACTGTGGAGAAGCTCTGCACAAGAGATAAAATGAATGTAATGCGGAGAATAGATGGCAAAAACCAAGTATGGAAGAATTATGCCAATCAATAAATAATGGAAGATTATCATAAGGCTCCCGCGGATACAATCTCTGAAGGGATTTTTGCATAACTTCTCCATTAATTGGCCGTTTAAGCCTGTCAATCATTTAAATGCTCATGATATCCTTTACTTGCCGAATAGTCTATTTAAGCATGGATTTGATTTTTTGGCGGTTTGGCGCAAGTGAATCACTATCGGGAAAATAAAGGCTTTTAATAATAATTAATACAATATTCCGAAGCCATATCAATCCTTTTTGAAAATCGCGCTTGGCTTTATCGCAATCGGCGATCGGAGGAGGCCTTGAGCAGTTTTATTTAAGTTATTGTGGAATCCCTAGTCGTCGATAGCGATATCTCTTACTCGCATCGGGAGCTTTAAGGAGAAGACGTTTCGTTGTATTCATATCGCATTCCCCGATCGCCGATAGTGATATCGCATCAAAGCAAGGAGAGGGACCTTTTGTTGTGATTGTTTATTTTCCCGATAGCCGATGGTTATTCGCGCTTGTCACATCGGCGAAAACTAATGGGTCTTTTGTTATGCATCCTTTGTTATTGCGATATGCGATCTTGTGATCGCTTTATCGCAATAATAAAGAATTATTAATTTTTATTATAAGACCGATTAGTTATTAACTCAAAGGGTTTTATAATGTTTTGTTTGTTTCTGGACCTTTTGAGGAATGATAAGTTAATACCAATTTAATCTAAAAGGGACCCATTCCATATTATAGTTTTCTAAAGTAAAATTTTATGAAATGGGGGGTTGTTGTATAGCACAACAGATAGTCACGCACTTGTGCGAACGCCAGCCCTTTGGCCACACGTTCTTCTCACAAACACGTGAGCCACATGACTGTTTCCTAGACAGTCGTGCACCTGCACTCTTGGAACCCCAAAAGTCGCAGGGTCGTCAGCTCGATGACCACAGAACTATTTTTCTCACAGCAATGCAATCACGCAACTGTATGACTCTATCCCACATGCACTTTGCACGATTGTTTCACAGTCACCCGCACTAGTTGTGTTTTTCCCTAAATAAGGCCCTTATAGGCCATCCTATATGGCCTACCTACCCTAGCCTATTGAAATCACAAAGCTCGGGTAATTTCCTCTTACCTGTCTATCCTCGCACACTTCCTCAGTGCATAGGTTGACCGCTACTGAAGAAAAAATCTCTTGGACCTATCTCTACACTCCACATAAACATGTATAAATGCGATGGCATATGGCCCACTTTTCCCTATATATCACCCTCTTTGTCATCATCCAGAGCCTCGTTCAGGAGCTCATGACCTTCTTTTCAAATCCATCAACAATGTAAGGATCAAGACAAAATCATCCTCATTATGGTACCCTCCATTCCATTTCGACACCAAACACATTTTTTGGGCCTGTTTTAAGTTTCAGAATACCCCTTCAGGTGTTCCTTTCCATGTTCTTCGATTCATCTTGTTCAAAACATTTCAACTTCTATCTCATTTCATCAAGATGTTTTCACTTAGGGTGTTAGTTCTTAAAGTTGCAGGTCTTCCATCATCTTATCATCAGAGTCAGCCCCCCAGTGATCGTCGACAGTTAAGGTACAGTTCTCCACTCAGTCTGATAGGATTCTTACAAATATTTTTATTTCCTGACATCATTTCTCTAAAATACACCATCGGGTCGATCATCTCGACCACGTTTACCACTACCTTCCCCTTGCACGTCGTAAACTTCCATAACGGTCAATAGAATCTCCCCATACATGGATCACCTCATTTAATAGATCACCATACCCTATCGAGATCCATCACCATCCACTCAGGCCCAAGATCCATCTCATTTTCATGTCTTGAAGATCAACCTCATTCTCTTCTTCTTTACTTATTACTTACCAACCCCACTCCCGAGCCACCTCATATATTTTTTGTCGGATAAATTTGAATGCACTCCCACATTCTACATTTGGCCTATCATCCCTCCATCTAGAATAGCCCATCTATGTTACTTCATCCACCTCACCAACCTCGCACAGAGACCAACCAATGGGGGCCCCACCCTTAGCAAAAAACTTTATCTACACCATTATGCAGGATGTCATTTTCTTGGGGCACCCATCTCCATTTTTATACATCCCAAACCAATTTTATATTCTTTTGGGAAGTGTACAATTTTTTTAAGGAAAATGACTCACACATATTTTCATGTCAGTTACCCAGCGACAGTCCCTAGTCGCCCTTGGTTGGAGCTTTCTTTTGTCACCACATCATGATTCTTTCATTCATTGTTCAACACACTAGTTAGAACATTCTTATACTCGCCCTGGATGTCCTACCATTTCTAGGGGAATTTCCCTGGAATAATTGTTTTGGCTACCACCACTTGCACTACATCTCTAACCTCAGCTAGTTTACTATATCCACCCATATCATCAAGTCTTGTTATCATGACCCACCATGCTACAGTCATCTTTTTTCTTTCACCATGATTCCTTGAATAATCATTTTGGGCAGTTGGCACCTCATTCTTATCGACTTCAACACCCACCTTCCAGGATCAAAGTTTTTCCTTAGTTTCTTCCCCCCTAAGGGACATCATCGAGTCATATAGTGGGAATCACTATCGCCCATTAATGTCATTGGTCTCCCTGACATTCGACGCCATCAAAATTTATGATGTTAGGGTAGTATCGTACATTGTGATTGTTTTGATTCTCTCATTTATTAGAAGACTCATACCGCCTTTAGCACCTCATTCATTTGTGCTTACATTTTCATACATGGAGGTACCTAAAGTCGAAGAACCATGCATCCTTCAACACCTCATTTAACAATGCTTCACTATAGATACATGGGGGCACCTTGTTTAGTTTATTTTTTATAGGCGCCCTTAAGGGTGTAAGCAGTTGTCATCATCAACCATCAACACGTCAGCCAAAAGAATACTGACTTGGCAGGAACATCTCTTGTATGATTGTCATAGTTAATCACTAGTTATAATTGTTGAGAAATCTATGGGCTTGATATCTTAATGATTTCTTGATCTTAGATAACTACTTGTGAAGTATTTTTATCCTCTTACTTATTCAAACAAGATCTTTTCACAATAAACAAAAGAACAATAACACAAGATATAGGTAGCAGCCAGGGAAAAACCTCTCCAAACTGAGAGGAAAACCCATGGTAATTCTTCTTATAGAATATTTACTTGACAAAATTTCCAAGGCCTAGACAAAGACCTTTTGACCAATGTGTCTCCAAGATCAAGGCTAGTACCTTCTACTATTGTTTCCTCTAACTTATTGTACCATATATCATATATGCAACTATAGATGGAAGGATCAGCTTCCCTCTCCCTTCTTTCTTCCTCCAAGATTCACTTGTCCAAAATAGTTCACTTTTCAAGTTGTTGTCCTCAAATATTGTCTTTAGACAAGATGATCTTCTTCATTGACTTGAATTGTTCAGCAACCCTAGCAAAAGACCTGAAGATGTCACGGTTTTCGCACATGTGAGTGAGCTACTTGTTCTTGTAGCCTCCTTCTTGCCTCGTTATACTTGGAGCTTCCTTATAGATAAAAAACCGAACTCTTTAGGCCTAAAATCAACCTTTTTCATGAAGATGACCTATGACTATAATGCAACCCTAATTGTGACATGTTCCTTCGCATGTGTGAGAGGTTTTGGGCTCTTGTAGCCCTCATAAACCTTCTCTCTCCTTGTCTCTTCTCTTCAAGTAAATATGCCCTTCAAATAGCCCCAAGATCGAACTCTTTCCTTGCTAATGAGAGAATATATGATGATTCCCTATCCTCACATGTGTGAACAGATTTCATGCAGTTATAGATGGCAGAATAGACTTCCTTCTTGTTGACCTGCGGCTCCTTGACTTGACCCCTTCTTTGCACCCTTAGAATTCTTCACATAGGAAAGAGACTAAATTGATGTGATGAGAGTGTGTTAAAATGAGGGAGGGGATGCCCTTATTTATAGTCCTCTCAAGGCTGCTCATTAGGCCAACATGACTTGTCTTTAGGCCAACTTACATAATTGATTTATCTGACATGAATATAATACATTTTTGTCGAAATTACAATGCCTTTTTATCTTCGCTTGGAGGAGACTTTTACTAGCCATTTATATTTGAACTTGGAGGAGACATTCCACATGGTTCTACCCTTGATCTTGGAGAAACAAACTATATAATTTACAAGTGTAATTGTTTACATCAATGACACAAACCTATCACCTAGCCTAGATCTCTCAATTGGAGCTACTACAAACAAATTTTGAGTATGAAACCCATGACTCAAATTTACAAAATATTTTGCTAGATACAATTTACATCATTTAAATTAGAATGTGTCAATATGAAGACCAAACCTAGTTACACTTTCTTCAACAATCATAACAAGCATGGGACATGCCCTCCTCATACAAACATTTTTTTATCTCAATTACTCCAAAGAATGGTTATCTTTAATTCTCAATCAAGGATTTTCAATACTCATCTCCATTGTAAGTTTCTCTCTCTCAAGAAGTTGATCAGACTCTCAGTCATGACATAAAAACATGATGTATTTTGGTTATATGCTTGATCTTAACCTCTTACATCAGGGAGAAACTGTTAAAACAAAAAAATCATATACACATTTGTACAATCTAAATGACACTGAGAGTCATCCAGCAGAGCATACAGATGAAGGCTTTCCAGCTGAAAACATCATGAAATATAAAAATGTAAGGTTCTCCAAAGGTTTTAATTATAAAGTCTACCCATGCAGCTCATCCAAAGGCATAAACTAGTGACCACATGGATTTTTCTTTGATATTCGCGTGGCCAAACAAAGGTCTGAATTAGCAGTCTAGGACCACTTCACACACTTGGAATTGGGATTCCCTGAAATGTACCACCAAAGGATAACCAATCAAGTTGACTTGGAGATATGCATCTCCCAAGGGATTCACTTGTCCTATTCATAAGTAATTTTCTCATTAATGAACTAAGGGAGGGAAGAGGAGTTCAAAATTATATATAAACAGGACATTGGAAGACCAAAAACAAGAATTAAAGCATTGTTATGGTGGAAAAATTGCTCCAAAGAAATTCATCATTTCATAGAGAAGAGGATTTCACCAATGAGAGAGTCTCCATACTTATTTTAGAGAGAGAGGAAGCTTGCAAGGAGATCGAAAAAAGAAAATTCCTTGTTGAGGATTTTTTAGCATCATTGCTCAAGCAATTCTCTCCAAGTGTTTGGAATTCATCTTTTGTATCTCTTCTACTTTCAACAATCAATAAAGGAGACCTTTTCTTGTTGACTTGTTTGCTTCATTAAGATTTCTTCTTTGTGCTATCTAGCATAGTTTTTTAATTTATGTTTATGTGTGCATTTCTTCCATTGTTTTAGTGCTTTGTTATTTAAGTTGTCAACTAACAACAACCAAATCTCTGTTGACTCCTTGTAGGTAATAACCAACTCGAAGGGAAGTGTTTTTGCTACTCCTTAGCAATAGAAACACAACAACAAAGGTACATAGAGGGATCAGTTCTCTTGATTAAATGTTATTTCCATATCCTCACATATGACAGAATCGAATGGAAATGTTGCAATCCCCCCAATCCTAAAATATTAAATACTATTAACTTTGTTGGATTTTAAGTGGGATCTAAAATTTGAATTTCTCCATATGAAATCCAATTAGTTTGGAACATTATCAAACATTATGAAAAAATTAATGGTAATGTTAAAATTTTAAGTAAAATCATACTTTAAGAATTTAACATTACCATTAATTACATATCATTAGTAGGGCCCTTAGGTTGAATATTAAGTTTCCTCACTCATAAATTATTGTTTAAAAAAAATCAATATGAAGGCCCTTGGTTGAATTGTACAGAAAATTCATTGGAGTAGAGCATGAAGGAATTTTCACTTGCCTAGGTGTCAAGGAATGTAGAAAATCAAATATTAGTCACTTAACCAGAGTTATTTTAATAATTAAATTAATTCCTAAATGTTGACTTAGGAAAATTTAAAAAGTACTAAGTAAACAAGAGATTAGATCTTGGCCATTGATATCGGAAGCTCAAGAGGAAATATTAGCCCTTGGATGTTTCTAGAAGGCCAAATTCAAGTTATAAAAAGGAGATAATGGCAGAAGTGAGGCAAATTGATTTAGGCACAAGCAAGTTTTTAGAGCTCAGATAAGGGAAATCGGTTTTCAACAGGTTTAACTTAGTCTTTAGCAAAGCATTCAACATCCAATTTGAGGAGAGAGGGTCATACGGTCTGTGCATCAAATCAAGAGTAGGCCAAAGTATTTATGGGGGCATAGAGGTGGCCATACAAATCGTTTGTACCATACGAACTAGTTGTATAGACCATATAGGCCATGACACTTCTACAAGAAAAAATCAAGATGTCTTAGAGAGATTTGTTCAGGAGGGCGAGGCACAGAGAAAGGGTTTTGCACCTAGCAGAAAAAATTTCTAAAAAAAATTGATAAATAAAGAAGAACACAAAATTGTAGGTTTTCCCTGGAGTTGGGATTTCCTGGGTATATTTGGTGTCTAGTATTTTATGTGTGTTTTTACTTCAAATTTAATTTCCATTATGCATGTTATAGTTAGATACTTAGTTGTGTTTGCATTTTAAAATTTCATATCTATATTTTTTGTTTGAAGGGTGTGTTCATTATGTGTCTGTGGTTTGATAACGTGCAGCATGAGGCCCTGTGGTGGGAAATCCATTGGGTTGGGTGTTACATACATCCAACATGATTCCTGGGGTGGGAGTAATTGGGGTTATCACAAGATTCTCAAATATGAAACCAAGGAACGAGCAGTTCTGGCAGATCACGATGTTTCCAATGTTGTCGCACGTTATAGGTAAATTTACAGTGACAGACTTACTATTGACAGACTTACAATCCCTATCTGTTCTCTCATCGCGCTGCCCAATTCAACTATGTTAC
>APFE031084799.1:71192-87897 GCA_000404065.3 Pinus taeda | reverse complement strand
AACCACAGACCTCAGCTACCATTACGAGTATAAAATTTAGATAATGTGAATCAGATTGTTGGGAGTAAGAAAAATTAACATGGTATCAGATCTATATCCTCTAATTGAAGACAAAACATAAGGTTTTCTTCTCAAAAGAGTAGGTACAACATTCATAGGGAGTAGTATTATCAGTTCAACTTGGCAGTCAGGGTTTCTAGACAGATATGGCGTATTAGGTGTTATGCTTTAAAGATAGATTAGAGGGTGCATCCAACTACTGTTGCTGGAGAGAAAGGATTGGTGTGGTGCTTGAGGATTAAGGTGTTTTGGAGTTCATGGACAATGTCCCAACTCTTCTCACAAATCCTCAACAGTTAGCTCAACACAACAAGATAGATTCCAAGGCAAGGAGAATCTTGTTGGAGGGAGTGAAACACCACATAATTCCCACTTGGTTGAAAAGAAGACAACCAAGGCAATGCAAACAACCATTGTTAGTCTCTATTAGAGTACCAGTGTGACCAAAAAAATGAAGTTGAAATATAAACTAAGGACTATTAGAATGCCCAAGTCATACATTGTGTTATCTTACCTCGCTAATCTCACCCAAGAAAGAGATGAATTAGCAAGAGTGGGTGAAACAACTCTAGATACGGAGTTGGTCTGTTCTACCCTAATGGGCTTCACCAAACCATGGTATTTTTTTGTGAATGGAGTATGTGTCAGGGAGAAGCTTCTAGATTGGGAACAAATCTGGAGTGATTTATCTTAGAAGAGCTTCAAAGGAATACATTTCCAAGGTTTCATGCCAAGATCGAGAATGAGAAATTTTCCCTAGCTAGAAAAGAGGGCAAGCTAAAGGGAAATGAGGGTAGTGGAGGAAGTGAGTTGAGCTCCAAGGGTGAGAAGAAGAAGAAGGACTTTAGCAAGGTCAAGTTTTTTTCATGCCATAAGCTTGGACACTATGTTACTAATTTCCCTAACTAAAAGAAGGGATCCAAGAAGGACCAAGTATCAACCTTTGCAAATATCAATGAGTTCTCATCCATCGTTGAGGAATTCTCTCTTATTGATTACATCACAAGTTAAGTGGGTACCAATGTTTGTTACATTGACAATGGAGCTTCTTGTCATACGACGGGAAGTGTAGACTATTTTTGCAAGTTTATAGAGAAGGCCATGAAGTTTCACATAGAGTTGGGAGACGATGGGAGGTACCGAGCAGAAGGAATTGGCACAGTCATATTTAAGAGGGAGTTGATAAAATCCTTATTTCTCAAAGATGTGTTTAATGTTCCTAGACTCAAAAAAACCCTCATCTCAGTTTCAACATTGAAGGATAAGGGGTATGAGGTGACCTTTAGAGAGGAAAAGGTCTACATCAAAACCGCGAATTCCAAAGCAACCAAGCAGATTGGGGTTAAATAAAATATCTTTGTTAGGTTATAATTTGACACAGCCGCAACACTTATGAGCATAGGGGGTGATGACACAGGCAAGGAACTAGGTGAGTTATGGCATAGGAACATGGGTCATCTGCACCATGGCACATTGAATATTCTTAGAGAGATAGTGATTGGGATGCAAAATTCCAATATTTACTTCCATGATGTGTGCAAAGGATGCACACTTGGAAAGTATGCCAAAACCTCATTTCCTAGTAGTGATAATATGACCAAGGGTATCTTGGACCTTGTTCATTTAGATGTTTGTGAGCCCATGCCTTCTATATCCCTCAGTGGATATAGTTATTTCATCACCTTCATTGAAAAATATTTGAGAAATACCTAGATCTTCTTCATGGAGAACAAGGATGAGGCCTTCTCGAAGTTTCGGGAATTCAAGGCCTTGGTTGAGAACTAGATTGGCAAGAAATCAAGGTGTTGAGATCAAATGATGGAGGGGAGTATGACTCAAATTCCTTCAAGTAATTTTGTTCCAAGAAGGGAATCAGGAGGGAGTTGATCACATCATACAATCCTCAGTGGAACAAGGTGGTAGAGCACAGGAATCAAGCCATTGTTGAGGTGGCCAAAGCTATGTTGCATGACCAAGGACTACTCATGTTTCTTTGGGTAGAAGCATGTAACACTATTGTTTATTTGTAGAACAGGAGCCCACATTGAGTGTTGGGGTAGGTTAAACCAAAGGAAACCTTCACAAGAAAGAAGCCATATGTATCACACTTTAAGATATTCAACAATTTGGTGTGCTTTGACATACCAGTAGAGAAGAGTTAAAAAATGGAGCCCACTACAAAGAAGGGAATCATTGTGGGTTATAGTGAGACTTCTAAGGCTTACATGATCTATGTACCAACACTCAGGAGGATAGTCATCCAGAGGGATGTAAAATTTGAAGAGGAAATGGCTATGAGAAATTCCTTGGATCGTGAGTTATTTCTAATATAGAAGGAAGAGGAGGAGGATCACCTGGCTCCTCAGATAGGATCTATACATGATGATTAGCAAGCCAAACAACATGAGTATGAGAGTGACACATAGGAAAATGAGAATGTGGAGCCAACATAGCCAGTGACTCCCATCTTAGGGAGGACAGCTAAATGGGCTAATCAGTTGATCAAAGAGGCCTAAGAATGAGTTGGTGCTCCTAGTACTTTAGTTCAAGAGAGCATATAGCCACAATGATACACAAGGTACATGGCACTCATGATAGAATCATTGGAGGGTGAGCCCTCCAGCTACTAGGAGGTAGCCACAAAGCAAGTGTGGAGAGATGACATGGTCGAGGAGTACACCTCCATCATGAAGAATGATGTTTGGGAGGTGGTGTAAAGGCGAGAGGACAAGTCAGTGGTGGGATATTGCGAGATGTATAAGATCAAGAATGGAGTTGATGGGAGCATCAAAAATTTCAAGGTGAGATTTATGACCAAAGGATTCTCCTAAAGGGAGGGAATTGATTATGATGATACATTTTCCCCCATAGTTAGATACTCGTCCATCAATATTATCATATCTAGTATAACATAAATGGGGTGGAGGATACACCAAATTGATGAAAATATAGCCTTCCTCAATGGTGTTGTGTAGGAGGAGATATACATTAAACAACTAGAGGTGTTTGAGGCACACAACAAGGAGACATATGTACACCTACTCAAGAGGACCTTTTATGGTCTCAACTAGGCTCCACATGCATGGTATGATCGTATTGATAGCTAACTTTAGGGATTGGGCTTCACTAGGAGTGAAGTGGACCCCAACCTCTACTACATCATAGTTGGAGGTGCCTCACTCATTCTGGTATTATATGTTCATGATATGTTCATGATAGGGTCAAAGAAGCTCATCTAGGAATGCAAGAGAGATATTGCATGTGAGTTTGAGATGAAGGATTTAGGGTTGATGTATTATTTCCTTGGCTTCGAGGTATGGCAGGGAGATGGGGAGATATTCCTAGGGTAGAGAAAATACATTATAGAAATACTTAGGAGATTAGGGATGCGGGATTACAAGCCCATGACTAAACTTCTAGTCACAAACTAGAAGAAGGTGGACATATCCAGATTGGAGCTAGTAGACCCCACTCTTTATAGGTGGTTGATTGGGTCACTCATGTACCTAGTGGAAATGAAATCATACATTTTATTTGAAATTAATTTATTGATTTAGTTCATGGTTGAGCCAACCACAATGTATTGGGTTGCTACTAAGCACATTTTGAATTATCTCAGGGGCACAATCAAGTTTATATTGTGGTCTACACAAGTTGATGGAATGAATCTTGAGGGCTTCACATACACAGATTGGGTAGGTAGTTCCACAAACAGAAAGAGAAATTCTAGTTGCACCTTTAGTGTTGGATCAACAGTTGTTTCCTGGTTTAGTAGGAAGTAAATATCAGTAGCATTGAGTTCAACAAAGGTTGAATTCATTGTTTCCATCTTGGCAACATGTCAAGCCATTTGATTATAGAAGTTTCTTATCAGGTTGTTCGGATAGAATCTTGAGCCCACATTGATTCATTATGGCAAACAAAGTTGCATTAAGATCTCTAAGAATCTAGTGTTTCATTATCACTCAAACCACATTAAGATCTGGTATAACCACATCAAAGACAATGTGCAAATGGGTATAGTTCAAGTCCAATACATCTTAACTGAAGAGTAGGTTGTTGAAATTTTGACCAAGGAATTGCTTGGAGGGAAGTTTGTCTACTTCAGAGATAAGTTAGGAGTGGTGTTGAACACCTTCCTCTCTAAGAAGGAGTGTTTATTAGAGCAGAGCAGGAAGGATTCTGCACTTTCCTACGTGCCAGGGCATGCAAAAAATCAGAGTTGAGTCACTTAGCCAGAGTTATTTTAATAATTAAATTATTTCCTAAATATTGAATTAGGAAGGCAAAAGTCATGTTATATAATATTATAAATGAGGAAGATCAATTTTGGTATCAGCAAGTGTTCTAGAGCTCGTATCAAGAAAATCATTTTTCAGCAGTTTCAACTCAACCTACAGCAAAAATTTCAACATCCAAATTGAGTAGAGAGGGTCATACAACCTGGGCATAAAATACGCCATAGGCCAAAGTCTTTTTATGGGCGCATAGGAGGTCGTATAACTTGATTGTACCATACAAAATAATTGTACATGATGTACATCTAGGTCATATAATCCATGACACTTCTAGAGGAAAAAAACAGACCAAGGAAGGAAGTTCTTCAAAAGGGAAAGGAAAAAGAAAGGGTTTTTCTTCCAATTGTAAAATATTCTGAAGAATTTTATGAGCAATAAAGAAGAACACAAAATTGTAGGTTTTCCTTGGAGTTGGAGTTTCCTAGGTATATTTGGTGTCTAGTATTTTATGTGTGTATTTTGTCTTCAACTTTAATTTCCATTGTGCATTCTATGGTTAGATACCAAATTGTGTTTTCCTTTTAAATTTTTGTATCTGCATTTTTTATTTGTATTTTTTAGTATAAAATTTAGATAAGTGAAAATCAAATTGTTGGTTATGAACAAAACAAACATAGAATTGGTTGATTCCATATATAGCTAGTTAGTTTGGAGAAAAAAGGTTGGGTCGATACTAAACTAGATAATTATTAGGCTACCTGACTCATAAATATTTATTTATGTTGAAGTTTTGTTTTGAGGGTGATTGGTTGCATTGTACAAAACAAAACGGTTTGGTTTTAAAAGTCCAATTTGATACTACAACATTTTCCTATTCCAAGCCACTGGTCGTAATAGTCAATTCCACAAGTTCCGATGTGGTTCCAATAACATTATTCCATACATTGGGCTAATTGGCATATTTCTCTCATGGGTTGTCACTTCACTATATTTTGAGGCTTAATCCACACATATTCAAGAAAATGTTGAACTTCTACACCATGCCACCCCTTTGAAGGGTATTATGCATAACTTGGACAATATTTCCACCTTGAAAATCCATGTTTCCACCTTGGTGAAAACCTTATGGGGTTGATTTACATCCTTTAAACAGGATATTGAACATTGGCATGTTTTCTTGGACCCTTTGTGTTGAGAAATCTAGGGCAAAGACAAGAGGTGATTTCTCTAGAAAGTATAATTTCTTGTGAATACTTTCTACTTCTTTTGATTATGTTCTTCTTTAACTTGGTTATTATTGTTTTATTTTCATAAAACATTTATCAAAAATATGAACAATAATTCCACACAAGGGACACAAGATGTAGGCGATCAACCAGGGCCAAAAACTCTCCAAATCAAGAGGAAAACAGATCTAATAATGCTTATAATCAAAACCCTGATTCTGAGGACTATAAAGTGTTGTCACTATCTTTCATCAACTGCTAGATATTGTTGAACATTGTTGTCACTAAGCGAAATCTTAAGAATCTAGAAATATCATCTGAGTCCCAGATGCAGGGAGGAGTTGTGTGAGTGTCTATAGCATTTATGGGCGCTCTCTACATAACTGGATGACAACGTCTGGAATAAATCTGGATGCTCCCAGGTGAACTGGATGAGGGCATTCAGGGTCAAGCATACCCAAATCTTCTTCAAGCCCTAGACACTCTCATAATCCTTTTGTGCGAGCGTCTATGGTAGCCTGAATGCTCTCAAGACCACTCTGTGTGAGCATCCAACCACTAATACAACCTGATCTATCTTTGAAACTCTTGATGTTCCCAAAAAAAAATGTGTCAATGTCTAAGGTACCCTAGATGCTACTAGGACCACTTTGTGCCAGCATACAAGGACTAAAATTTCCAATTCTATTCTAGCATCCGAGATCTAGAAAACCCTAAATCAGTGCGAGCTTCAAGCCTGAGATTTCAGACCCTTATGTGAACTTTCCTCCGACAGACCTATGCAAACCAAGACAATAAGAGATCAATATGTCTAAATGAGCTTGAGATCTCTTCTATTTATAGGGTTTCATGAGGTTCCACTTGGGTTTGAAGCCGACCTAAGGAGTTACATATGTGGTTAGGTCCGACCAATTCCATAATACATATATGAATAAAATAATTCAAAACTCAGCTTCCACTTGTCCAAATAAGGTGATATTTAGGTCGATTTTGGTCCTCTCAAAAAGAGGAATCTAATGCAATCATCATCTTAGTAATTTGGGTTGTCCATGGTGGAATTTGACCACAGTTGAAAAAACAACACTCCCTCTCAACTAGAGATAATTTCACCTGCCAATATCTGTACATCGATCAATATTCCATTCTGGATTCTTCAAGTGTCATCACGGATCATATATGTTATATATTCATCATGCCATGTCCATCTCAAGTGTCTCATCATCACAAATCATCATTTTACATCTCGATCTATCATTTTCTTATTCCTTTTTATCTCTTGGTTATTCCTGCTCGTATGATGAACATTCTTGAATTGAGAAGAAGAAGAATTTGTTACCAAAGGAGAGCTTATGCTACCACCCTCTATCCATTAGGCTACTTCCTGGAACCTCTGAAAATGGGTTGCTACCCTAAATATCATCATCAATTGTCATCAGAGAGCATATCATCAAGGAGCACATCTCAACCTAGAACCACATTAGGGAGCACATCTAGACCCAAAATGTCATGTGTGATCTATACATCTACAACCCCACATCGAGCAATAGGATATTCAAACACACAAGGGAGCACATCTCGACCCTGGGATCACATCAGGGAGCTCAATCTCAATCTGGAATCGCATAGGGTTATCTCAACCCATCCTGTTACATACTAATCTTCCCATCGATGACCCTGAATATCCATGTGGTAGAACACCTTCATCATAATCGATTTAGGTTTTACACCCCAAGTATGCTTTCAACTCATTGGCCAAATGAAGAGCGGTATTCTCGACAAGAATTTCTTGTGGGTATGATGCCAAGTAGGGTATACTATACAAAGACCAAATAGGGGTGCAACATTCTCTAACCCTATTAATATAGGGGAGAAGCATCTTCAACCCTATGGGTAACAGATAAGGGTCATACCCTATTGTCCAAAGTTCCCTTAACCCCAAGTGCCCTCCATTTCAATTCCTCACCCTAGGAGCTCAAACAGGGAGGAAGAGCTGGCTCAATGTCCTCGATCAACGCTGCTCTCATAATGCTCAAATATGGTATCAAATTGTCTCAATAGCAGTTTTTTCTTGTTCATACAGGACATCAAATCAAATATCATGTCAGAACATCAATAATCATATAAATCACAAAAGGAGACCATAATCATCCTCCATCTTAAGGAGGTGCAAACCACAAGCCTGAGCTTGTTTCAAACAGCTGCACCGTCTCAATATATGAGAGTATCTCAGTCCCAACTATAAATATGGGGCTTTATGCCAATCGGATCTCACACTATGTTATCAGAGTGTATCAATGTCATATCCATATCATGCTGAAACATATATTTAAGGAGCTTCTTCATCCTGCCTCACAACTAGCCATGCTAGCAACATCATACTCATCATTAATCGTATTGTGGACCTCTCTTCCAAGATATCATGGCAAATATCATACTAAAGCAACATCCAAATGTGCTTAACAATAATCTCTATCAACAATAATACATTCATGCAATCACATATCATAGGAGAAATAACATAGTTACCAATCAAACAAGAAAATGACTTAGTATCTATGTTTTTGAGGTAGCAAAAAATCACCCGATTTTGAAAAGTAGTGATGCAAAATACACCTTTTTTTTCTTTGAGCGTATTCTTGGCACTTTAAATTTTCTTATGTATCAAGTATGAACATTTTTTTTAGATGTTAATGATTTTCATGTTGATTTGATGATGCATCATCAACCACTTTTTTTTAGAGGGTTGATTTTTGACACTTCATATTTTCTAATGCCTTCTTCCCGTAATATTTTTTTTAAGTGTATTTTTGTATTTTTGTGTTTTCATTTTTATTTTTAATTTTGTTTGTAATGAAATCTTAATTTTTTCACGTAGTTAAAAAAAAAAAAATAAAAATGGTCAATATTTTAAAGTTGGTATTTTCTATATGTTTATGTAATGTTACTTAATATTTCAATGGACATCAAATAATTGTCACTAAAACACAATAATTTTAAACATTTTACCATAAAAAACACATTTTCTATATAAATACAATGAAAAGAAATACACGCTTTCAAAAATTTTCTCATAAATGACATGTCACATAAATGATTTTTATGGGAAAATCCTTAAAAAATAGCATTTTTTATGAATTTTATGTTAAAAATAATAGTAATCACAGGTTTTTTACAACAAAAAATAATTCACATAAAAATTAAAGTGAAAATCAGATAAAACAAATATTGAACATATAACAACAACAATCAAATGTTCATTATTCTCATAAAATCTCAAAGTCAAAACATTACAAGTAAAACTAATGAAGATCTCTTAAAATTGAGTTTGACTTGCAATCATAACTTAAATGTCATCAAGAATATCATATAAGCCATGTTCATCGTCTTCTTTAGCGTCATTATTTTCTTTTTTCCACAATATTTCCTGCTTAAGTTTCCTTATTTTCCTCTTCTAATGGATCTTTCATGTTTGCAAATCTCTCAAAGTGTCCTTTTCCAATCATTCCATATAATGGTAGTTGAGGTTACTTTGCCTTTTTTGCCACACGTGATTCATTAAAATCTCTTTTCCTCAAACCAACTTCTTGCATTGCATCTGGAAGAAATTGAAGAGCATTAATTCTTTGTTGAATAAAATTGCATTGTAGTGGGTCTCTTTCAATCGCAATGCAATTTCTTCCTTTTTGTAGGCAACATGCTAGTGTTGTACCTATTCATCAAGCACAAAAACAATAAGTAAGTAAATTAATATAAACACATAAAAACAAAAAAAAAAATATTAAAATTCAATTTTATATAATAAAACTTACTTAAACCTGAAAATAAATCAAAAACCCAATCTCCTTCATTTGAACATAAATTTATAAGATAGTTAATCAATGTTTGTGGTTTTTTATAAATGTTAACTATATCTCATTTTGCATCTTTATCCTCATATTTTAACTTTTTTATGACAACATCATGAACCAGTACTTGGCTATGACTCTTTCCATCTACTTGGTTCAGAATAATGGACTTATAACTATCATATTTTTTCCAACATTCAACATGGATGAACTCACAATCACTTGTAATTGGTTGATCTCTAGAAAAAATAAGATTTGACTTTTGCCTGTAACACAACATAGTAAAATTTCAATCCACTTGTACATTTAAAAAAAAAATACATTAATCAAACATACAATTTCAATGCCTTACCATGTAAGCTACATCCTTGAGTTTGATTTTCCCTTGAAGCTTGTTAATAATGTTGAAAATTGTGTGTCTGAATGAAATGTCACAAATCTCCAAAGTGGTGATGTTGTGACTTCTTGAAATCTCGTAACCACTTTATTAAAAGCTTGATAAATGTAAGGCTCACTATCATAACCAATGTCTAGGAAATTGAAACCATGAGGAATGTCTACAATAACCAGGGCATATTCCCTTTTAGGTATGATTTTTGCAATGTCTTCACAGTCACCTTGTATTATTTGATATTGGATAGTGTCCAGCCCATTCAAAATGAAATGAGTAAGAGTAGGATCAAGTTCAACATTCCTAAGACGATGCTTTCTTAGCATTTCCAACTTAATTTTTTCAATGAAACTTTTGAAAGTATTTGGTACTCCATTTGCATCATTCTTCAACATATTTACTGAAATAAATAAATATAAGTATAAGAAATATAATAAAATAAAAATTGATATGAATAAAATGAATGTAAAAATCAAAATACATTTTTGAATGCAAGATAAAAATATTTAAGTGTTGCTGTAGAACTTGATTCTGGGTAGTTAAGTACAACATCATTCCAACTCTCTTCATTCAACATTTTAACCATATGTTCTTGTATTGTCATATAAATCTTACGACTGAATAAATAAAGTAAAAAAAAGTAATATAGTGATATGTATAACAAATAATACCAACAACAATATGTTATATTTAAAAAAAATTTATAATCCAAGAAAAAGAAAAAAGTAATTCAGCGCACTTACTTTTGAAATTCAGAGGACATTTCCTCCAATGACAATTCACCTGACTTCACACGACATAATATTGATTTGACTAGTTTTTCATCTTTCACTTCTTGCAATGTTCTCCAAGGTGTGATAGTCATATCATCTAGAAGTTGCTTCATTTCAGGACCTGTCTTACTGTTGGTACATATTGAGTTTAGACCTTTTAACCTTCTGAATTTTTTATGGCAATATTCTCCCACATTTTGAAAATGTCTTCAATCAATTCCCATGTCTCTCCTATTCTAAATTCCAACTAGAGAATGTTATCTATGCCTCTGAGTTGTTTTGGGATATCCTTGGATGGAATCTATGGGTACTATCAATATTAATGTGCAGAAGAAATTCCTGAAGTTTTGGTAAAAAAAGAAGAAAATTACATTACAGGATATTTCCATCAATAAACAGGTAAAGTACATGGAGGCTGAAGCAGAAGATGTTCCAGGGACTGACATATCAGATGATGAGCTAGTGATGATTGACAATCAAACACAAACAGAGGCTGAAGCAGAAAAGGTTACAGGTGTTGATACATCAGATGAGGGCTCAGTGGTTGAAGTAATATTGAAAGATAAGACACCAAAGCAGGCACCACAACATAACAATCAGGCTCCAGTAAGGGGTGAATTGAAGAAAAAGACACCGTGGGTTAAAACCTCAACATATCATCACTCACATCACCTCGCAAGAAAACAACCAACAAGATGGCAACCAATTAGCCACAAGGAAAACAACCCTCGCAGGACAGATAGAGAGGAGTGAAGATCCACCTACTACACATCAACACAGAAAAGCTACCACGGTCAACTTCCATCTCAAGCGAGCGAGGCACCAGCGAGATCGAGGGTTCACCTTTCTCTTGGATGGCTAGATGCACGTGCATGGTACCAGTGGACTACTCCTTTTGAGTAGATCTTATTATTTGTGTTCTTCCCATGTTTCAGGGACGAAACATGCTAAAGGGGGTGGAATGTTATATACCTAGGGGGGTAATATGGGGTACCGAGGGAGGTACCCAAGGTAATAATGTAATAATGGGATGGGCCATAGTAATAATAAGGTGGTTAACCCATATCATTTAAGGGACCACAAGTAGTTAGTAATAATGTAATGGGCCCATGGTATTAGTTCGATGGTATGAGGGAACCATGGTAATGACCCATGGTATTGTATGTATGAGGCCTATATAGAGGCTAGAGACTCCACATTGAGAGATATGAAGGAATATTGTATGAATAGGCATATGGATTGTGGAGTGTTTTCCTTCCTTAAGGAGTGAATGTATGGTGTTACCCTACCTTAAGGGTTTTGATATTAATAAAGAGAAGCATTCTATCTATTTCGATCTTGTTATTATTGGGTATATTTGTTATTTATCATATATTTCTAGGTGAGATCTATAACAAGTGGTATCAGAGCACTTTCTTGGGCAAAAAGTGGAGAATTTTTTTTATTTTTTGCAGGATTTCTGGAGCGGCGAGTTTGCAGATCAAATATGTACATTTTGGAGAAAAATCTACAAAATCTAATTGCAGATCTAGATTTTTTGCGAAAAATATCCAATTTAAAAAAAAAAAAAAAAAAAAATCGGCTGAATCGGAGTTCAGATGAAGGAGATATCATTGATCTAAAAATCAGTGGTGGTGCAGACAATTTTTCGGGGCAGCGAGTTTGCAGCGCAGATATGGACGTTATGGTGCAAGATCTATAAAATCTAATTACATATCTAGATTCTTTGTGAAAAAATACTCAATTTCAAAAAGAAAAATCAGTCAAATCAGAGTCCGGATGAGGGAGATATCGCTGATTTAAAATCAGTTATTTTTTAGCAATTTTTTGTGATGGCGGGACAATTGCAGCGTGGATCAGCAATTCCAGTGCCTAGATCGGGATTTCTACCACATGGAAAGATATAGAATGGTTGTTCCATTTCCAAAAACGGGTCATAATAGGGATTCTGAGCAATATTGACTGAATTGTGGCCATTTCAAATTTTCGCCAATTTTTTTGTGATGGCGGGCCTAGATCAGAATTTGAGGGACTTGTATAAATTTGATGGCTCTCATCCAGCCAGATGGCTAGCACAAATGGAGAAATATTTCATATTGAATTACATCATGGATGATGAGACTCAGCTGAGTGCGGGAAAAATGTACTGGGACCATGAAAGATGGCAATGGTGGCAGTGTCATCAAAAATGCTATCCAAGGGTAACTACTTGGGAGATGTTCGCAAAAATTATTCGTGACCACTTTGACCGTAAATATAATCTTGTGGATAAGCTCACACAAACAGACACACAACCTAACAAAGATTTTAATTTTACAGGAAATAAGGAAACCAAGAAACCTAAAGGGTTAATTTCTGTTGGTATCTCCTTATTGCAGGTTCATGGATTGATTCAGAAAGAGAAAATCATTGTTTCTATAAATCCTAGTTGCAAACATAATCTTATCAATATTAATTTGGCAAAAAATTTGTAAGTTCCAGCAAAACACATTGAAAACACACAGGTGGATGATGAGGATGTTCAAGTGTATAAGGATTTGAAGATTTCTATGGATAAGTATGTGTTGCATGGTGATTTTTATACTTCACAGACAGATAATATGGATGTCATTTTAGGATACCCGTGGATGGAATCAGTGGGTACTATCAATATTAATGTGCAGAAAAATTTCCTGAAGCCCTGGTATAAAAAGAAGAAAATTACATTGCAGGATATTTCCATTAAGACCCAAGTAGAGACTATGGAGGTAGAAGCACAAAGCTCTAAGGACACTTACACATCAGATGATGAGCAATTGATGGTCGACAATCAAACACAAATAGAGGCTGAAGTAGAAAAGGTTACAGGTGCTGACACATCAGATGAGGGCTCAGTGGTTGAAGTAATATTAGAAGATAAAACACCACAGCAGGTACCACAACATGCACCAGTAAGGGGTGAATTAAAGAAAAAGACATGGTGGGTTAAAACTTCAACATATCATCACCCACATCACCCCGCAAGACAACAACCAACAAGATGGCAACCAATTGACCACAAGGAAAACAACCCCCGCAGGACAGATAGAAAGGAGCGAAGATCCACCTACTACACATCAACACAGAAGAGTTGCCATGGTCAACTTCCATCTCAAGCAAGCAAGGCACCAGCGAGATCAAGGGTTCACCTTTCTCTTGAATGGCTAGATACACGTGCATGGTACCAGTCGACTACTCTTTTGAGTAGATCTTATTACTTGTGTTCTTCCCATGTTTCGGGGACGAAACATGCTAAAGGAGGTGGAATTTTATATACCTAGGGGGGATAATATGGGGTACAAAGGGAGGTACCCAAGGTAATAATGTAAGAATGGGATGGGACATAGTAATAAATAAGGTGGTTAACCCATATCATATAAGGGACCACAAGTAGTTAGTAATAATGTAATGAGCCCATGGTATTAGTTCGATGTTATGAGGGAACCATGGTAATGACCCATGGTATTGTATGTATGAGGCCTTTATAGAGGCTAGAGACTCTACATGGAGAGATGTCAAGGATTATTATATGAACAAGCATATGGCTTGTAGAGTGTTCTCCTTCCTTAAGGAGTGAATGTATGGTGTTGCCTTACCTTAAGGGTTTTTGATCAATAAATAAACATTTCTATTCTATGTTTAGATCTTGTTATTCTTGGGTTTATTTTCATTGTCTTATATTTTCATATCAGATCTATAACAAGGTCTAAATTTATTTTTCCACCTTTTGATTTGATTCTATCCTCAATTTGATAACATGTTTCCATACAACATTCCTTCTGAAATCTTACACTGACCTTTGTCTTATCTCCACCACATTTTTTTTTAAATCATTATGAATAAATCTGACCCTTTGGATGAAAGTCATAAACATTCTATACTCATTATCTGCATTATGATCCCATGCCAATAAATTTGTCTTTGTTTCTGTTAAACTAACATAAATGATGCATTTCACTATTTCAAAAAGATAGTTTCGAAGATATTCTTTGATCAATTGTCTTTTGGCCTCCACTGAATGGTTCCCTCCAATTACATAATATATGTAGTCAAAACATTGTGTCCTATCAAATGCCTCCTTATTAGGAACTTGATTTGGACCAACAAAAACCACATAATCCACCAAATGTGCATATGGATTGTACCTGAACAATGTTTTCAAATTATGGACATGTAGGTGATGTGCCTTTCTAATTTGATATTGAGATTGTCCTTCGTCTGACCTATAGAATTGGGTGACATTAAGCTCAAATGTTTTGCCACTATCAATTAATTTATTCTTCCTCAAGTGATTATGAATGGCATTTTGTTTTGTTTTCATAATGTCATCCTCTAAATCAGCATCTGGTGTTATGATTTCTTTGTTGCCTTTAGAACTTTCACTTGTTCTTCACTGTTGCTTATGATTTTAACAAATTCGTCAATTTTTTATTTCTTCTTCTTCCTAGTTAACATATCTTCTTCTATATAAATAATCTCCTCATCATCAAGTGGAAGAGCGACATCCATGGGCATTTTTATTTTCGTTATTTTATTTCTTTTCTCATTTTCAACAACAGTTTTAACCTCCTCCTCACTAATGGAAACATATTTTTCAGCTTTAGCTTCAGCTACAACTGCCACATCTTCAAAAGAAACATGTTTACCTTTGTTAGATTAACCCACCGTATGGATTCTTTGTTGATCCCCTCTATGTACCATTGCAGTGTCATGGATAGTTGGTTTTTTCTTCATTCTCTTTTCTTTTTCTGACCCTATATCGAAATTGTTGATCACATTCATAATATTTGGTTCCACATAATAAATATTCTCCAGCATCACTGAAAGGCTCTCAGCAAAATCCTATAAAAAAAATACAATATGTCAATGATCAATCATTTATAAAAAATTTAATGATGTTTACAATAATACATTACACATTAATATAAATAAGCACACTTACAATGTTATTTGAAATGTTGGATGAGATTTCTTGACACAATGATGTAGATTCTTCATCTATGTCATACTTGTTCTTTGTGAGACAATATTTAACATTTTCATGTAATTTGGGCAATTTTGCAATAACATAAACATTGTTTGAATTCGGCACCAAACATATGTTTCGTACGCTGCCTATCACCTTATATGGTTCACCTATGTAAAATGTGTTTTATTTATTTCTCATGAATTCATCCATTTAGAAATAATCTTTGGTGTACTTAATGGGCGAGTTGGTCGACTTTTACGATGTTTCTCAGTTCCGGTATGTTCGATAGTGTTCAAAGCATGTCCACCTGCAACTTTAGATGATGTAATTGATGTCTTTGTTCTAGACATATTCACAAAGACCTTCCTTGATGTCATCTTCCTGAAAAACAAATATATATATATTACTTAAAAAATTTTAAAAATTAAATAAAAAAATTAAACCACTAAATTTTTATTTAACTATAAAATAAGTTAAATTATATGTAATATTTAAAAATTGTTATAAAATTATATCTCACCATCTATAATAATTATTAAATCTAAATTAAACAACAAAAAAAAAAAAAATTTAAATTAAATAATTTACACTCATTTTTATGAAAAATATAATTATTTTTAAATTTTCAAATTATTAAATTCAACAAATTATGTATATATATATTTATATATATATATAAATAAATATAATATATATATATTATATATATAATATAATATAATACTATTATAAAATATATATATATATAATATATATTATCTTAAATTATAAATACAAAATATATATATATATAATAATTAAAACATTATATAAAACCACTAATATTTAAAATTAATATATATAATATATATAATATATATATTATTATAAATATTAATTAATATAAAATTATTAACTATATTAATTTAATTTTTAATTTTTTTTTATATTAAATTAAACACATTTTATAAGAAAGAAAAACCTAATCCCGTTGGTTATGGTTGGGGCCTGAGCGAGCAAAGGGCGCTAACAACGTAGCGCCCTCCACCCACTCGGGCCCCCGGGCAGCAGCGAAAGGGCTGCATGCCGATTTTGGGAATCGACCAGCAGCCAAAGGGCTACAGGCCGATTCCAGGAATCAGCATGCAGCTCTTTCGTCGTTGGCGGGGGACGAGCGAGCAGAGGGGCACTGCACACAGCCTCCTC
>APFE031084799.1:304-65894 GCA_000404065.3 Pinus taeda | reverse complement strand
TTTTTTTAATTATACAGTGATATTGCCATGATATTATTTATTGTTATCATTTGGTATAATATAGTTTTAAAATTGTTGAAATTTGAATATCTCGTTAAAAAGAACACTTCATTTTGATGGTTGATTTTTAGGTTTTTCTTACAATATGATAAGTTGTCTTATGCTAAAATTTGAAAAGAGCTATAGTTTTATCCTTTGAAATAAAAATTACTCTTGGAATAATGAATCTTTCATTTACTTGTTCATTTTTAAAAATTGTTTTAGTCATATAATTTTTCCATAATTTCATGGTTGAAATGTATTACAAACTGAAGGTTTTTAATTACAAGGTTGAAAATTTGTCAAAATGTTAAAGTGTTTCTGAATTATGATATTTTATCTTTAATGCTATGGTTGAAAACAATTACAATTTCAAGGTTTTTTAGAGTCAAGATATTTTATCTTTAACAACATGGATGGAAATAGTTGGAATTATCAGGATTCGAGACATGATATTTGATCTTTAACATCATGTCCAAGAACTGTTGGAATTTTACAGTTTTTCAAAGTCCGAATATTTTATCTTTAACTCCATTGCTAAAAAATGTCAAAATTGTAACCCGGTTTTTCTTTTGTTATTCAAAAATAAACACATTTTTTCAAGGGTGTTTTTCTCATCCATTTTTCAAAACAAAAATAGTTTTTACTTCCATTTAAGAAAAATGTTGAAAATTTACCCTAAAAAAACATCATTCTGGCATAAACAATTTTCATTTTTGGGTTGTTTTTCATGTTTTTTTGGGGTTTTTAGGCTAGAGTACCCTTTTTGGGGTAATAGTTCTCATTTGATTGGTAACTATGTTAAATATATCAGCCTAAAAAATAGAATATCACATGCAAATATTTCAAGGTATGCTTGGTGGCAACTCTATTTGAATGAAGCAGCTCCACCATGAATTTATTCAGGTTCTATGCACATCATACATATACAGATGGATGTTCAAAATGGAACATCAATGATTCAATCAACGGTCGGATGGCATGTCAATTTCAACAACATCTTTGAACTTAAAATCAAAGTATCCAAGGATTTGCATTTTCAAAAATATTTTCTAATAGCTTTGTAATATGGAATTTCTTTTCCAAATTCCAGAAATCGATTCATCATGCCATGATACATCATTTTGAGCTTTAGAAGCTATATCCCCTTGATTTATATCATCAAAGGCTCATCACCTATAAGGATTAGGCCATTGAGATATACAAACAAAATCAAAATCAAAATCAAAGTCATACCTTGGAACCCATCATCCTAACTTCATCATATAACTGTCAAATATAAACATATCTAGATCGGGGAGATTGCTTCATGCAATTCTCTAAGAATAATTCCTTTCTTATCCAACATAATCATCTTAACATAAATCAATGTTGTTACCATCACATCAACAGAGTCAGCTTATCAAATCTCATAAGTCAGATCAAAACTATTATCAAAGTCATCAACATCACAGTATCAATACTTTCAACCAGGAGACAGGTGTAGCTCATATCAAATTGTGACTTCATTTATTATTATGCCAACAAGTTGTCATCAACCATGCATTATCAATCTGAATTGTATTAATTCTTTCTCATAATCATAATACAAGTCATTATGTCACTAGGTGTAAATGCATACATCAAGGATGAGTCATGCAGGTTCCATTTTCATTCTGAATGACAATTATAATTACCTCAAATATTGTTCTAGGAACAAGGAGGTCAATTTTCGAATACCCACATAAGTCATTGTGCCCACATAGTATTGACATAAGGGAAAATCAACAATCATCAGATCAAATCATTAGGCATCAGGTAGAGAGATCTATAGTCCAATCACATTTCAATCATAAATTCAAAGTTATTTTTAAGCATCATGGAAAATACCTATTCATATATATCAGTAAGCCAAATCATGCCAACCTCCTGTGGCACAAACATAGTGGCATATCTATATGTATGTCCTGATCACCTACAAATACAAGTTCAGTCTGCATTTTCATGCAAGATATACAAGATTTTCCTGCTTTAGGATCTTGTTGTTATCTGCAACACATCTGAGGTACTGACATATTCCAGGTGAACATCTGATTTCAAGCAAGATACTTCATATCATCAATTTAACCCAACAACTTCAGAAATCATATTACAGTGGAAAGATATGTCAGAAACATCTTGATTCAGAGTTCGGACAGCTTCAAAAAGATTTAGATGATAGTCAACTATAGTCAAACCCCTGGACGCTCCCTTCAGGTTATCATGGGAGCATCATTAGCTTCATGAACACTCTATGGGACTTAACATGCATGCGTCCAGGGACGATATTTCCCAGTTCAGTGCCATTGTCTAGGGCACAAACCCTAATTTTTGTACAGGCTTCAGATTTGAGACTTTGTTGCATATCAATAATGTCAGATGCACATAAATCATATTTCAACAGTACATACTGCAAATAGTGGTTTGAGAAAAGATTCTCCCTCTAACTGGGGATCTACTTCATTCATCTTCATTCATGTCATCAACATGTCTCCACTAGAGTCATGCAACAATGGATCTGTTAGATCATAAACATATAGCTATCATGGCTATCAACATCATGACATCAATATTTCATCAAAGGTTAGACTCCAAGCAGCATATTGATGCAACATCATATCTCAGAGATTATGAGAACAAGAACACTTTCTATCAGGTCACTCCATCAAGTTAGGGCATTCAGCTTTACCATAAGATATCAAGTCATGACCACA
Source organism: Pinus taeda (assembly GCA_000404065.3). NCBI lineage: Eukaryota > Viridiplantae > Streptophyta > Pinopsida > Pinales > Pinaceae > Pinus > Pinus taeda. The sequence goes on along the minus strand of APFE031084799.1, from coordinate 63,123 downwards.
TGTAGTAGGAGATCTAGAATATCAATCTCATAGTTATCCCTATAACATCAAGGTTTCCATGCTTATCATGATCAATAAGAGAAATTAGGTTCATTCAATAAAACTTTACCAAAATAATGAGAGTGTCAATCTCTCTCTCCATATGCTTTCATCATGCTTATCACAAGCATTATCAGTAGACTCAAGTATAGGAATCAATGAGAAATCTATCATGACAAGTATCAAGAGAATAATCTACTAGATTCAAGGTGCTACCCTTCTTTAGAGGATCAATATGTCCAATGGATGGTTGTTATCCAATCATCAAGTGTATCAATGTATCAACACAAGATAGCCTCATATATTTCAAGAAGATCAAAATTTTCAACACCAAGTGCATCGTTTTATTATAGGAAACATAGAGCCAAGTCACTGTCATATGCATGTATGAGTTATCAAAGAAATATACATTCTCATCATACCTTAGGGCTTATCGAGCCATTTAATGTTACAACTAAAATACAACATACCATGCATACATATGGTATTCAAATACATGTGCACCTTTCCATTAGACATAAGTTGCTCATAGCATTTTGACATGTTTTCATATAGTAACTCTTTACCCTTTCCAACTCTAGCCATCCTTCCTGCATCTCAAATGATCCTCAAGAGGGATTCACTTATCACATCTCATCAAGGAGGTTAGAAACATCCATATACTCAAATACATATCTGGGAAGTATAAGTAATAAACATAATCATCATATTCATAGATCTAAACAAAAGTAAGAGGCATCATAAGTCAAGAAATACTTATCTTCAATGAGAGGTGATCCTCTCGCTCTTGAACCAATAGTTAAGAGTTATTAATGTCCATGGTCCATATACCAATGTTTCCTTTAGTTATCCAACAAGGCGTGCTAGGGTTATCCCATCTAGGGTTTCATCAAATCTTTGACAAGTGGTTGAGCATCTTCACATTGACCAAATAGGTTCCATACCTCATATTGTTTCCATAAACTAGGGTTTTCTCTCCAATCATAACCTCATAGCATACAACAAACCCTAATAATCAAGTTGCCCAGGTTTTATTCAAACCCTAGAATTCTTTTAGGTCTCCACCTTCCACTTCTTTCTTCCATCTAAGGTGTCATCATCGGGGTGATCTTCATGGCTTTTCTTCAGCCCGGATTTGATACCATGTTAATTTTTCATAGGGCTACATTTTTCTTTTCTTTGGTATTTGAATTTCTCCATTAATACATTAAGTTCACCCCATATCATCATTATGTTATTTAGATCTACACCATTATTCATCAGTCGCTATGCAATTATATAGAAAGAACAACATCATCATCATCACCAATGTATCAAAATATAAAGGAATAATAGAAGAAAAACATGGACACACATAGAGACACCAAGATTGGTCTGAGACTAGGGAAAAACCCACTATGGGGAAAACCCTTGCAAATCTTCTTCTCCTTCTTCTATTGTCATCAAATGATTCAGAAAAATAGATTACAATGATCTATAACTTTATCTATGCAACAAAACAACCATGATATCCATTAAACAGATCTAATAATGCTTATAATCAAAACCTTGATTCCGAGGACTATAAAGTGTTGTCACTGTCTGTCATCAATTTTTGGATACTACTAAACATTATTGTCACTGAGATGAATCTTCAGAATACAGAAATCTCATCTATGAGTCCCAGACGCGGGGAGGAGGAGCTTTGTGAGTGTTTATAGCAGTTTTGGACACTCTCTACATAACTGGATGATTGCGTCCGAAACAGATTTGGACCCTTCCAAGTGAACTGGATGAGGACATCTGGGGTCAATCATACCCAAATATGCTTCAAGCCCTGGACACTCTCATAAGCCTTACATGTGAGCATCTATGGCAGCACGAACGCTCTCAGGACCACTTTGTGCAATCGTCCGAGGACTAATACAACCCGATCTGTCTTTGAAACCTTCGACACTCCCATAACACATTGTGCCAACATCCAAAGTAACCTGGACGTTGTCATGACCACTTTGTGTCAATGTCCAAGGAATAAAACGTCCATTTCTATGCCAACGTCCGAGATCCAAAAAACCCTAGATTAGTGTGATCTTCGACCTTGAGATTTTAAGCCCTTGTGCGAACTTTCCTCTGACAGACCTATGTGAACCAAGACAATTAGAGATCAATGTGTCTAAATGAGCTTGAGGTCTCTTCTATTTATAGGCTTTCATGAGGGTCCACTTTGGGTTGAGGCCGACCTAAGCAGTTACACATGTGGTTAGGGCAGAACCATTCCATAATACATGTATGAATAAAATAATTCAAAACTCAACTTTCGCTTGTCCAAATAAGGTGATCTTTAGGTTGATTTTGGTCCTCTCAAAAAGAGGAATCTAATGAAAACATCATATCAGCCATTTGAGTTTATGTTCATGAAAGAGATGCTAGATAAATCATTTTAGAAATGTAGCTTTTCTAATAATTTATTCCCAAAGAAAAAAGTGGGTTTAGGAGTTAAGGCCCCCATGTGGTTCCCATTAATAAAATACAAAAAAAAACTAAAAAACTTTACCCTTTAAAAATTGAAAAACATTCAACAAGTTTTCTCAAATTCATCACTAACAAAAAGCAAGTGAAAAAATATTAAAGTTGGTGAACTATACTTGGTTCTTGATTGTTTGCAACCTCTTTGTTCATATAAAAGGAGAGTGATTGATTTCTAAGATATGAATGAGCATTTCCTTTAGATGTTCTCTTGTTGGAAAAGTTATTTGGACTAACATAATTATGGAGAAATCTAAAAATCTATGTTTTTGAAGATGATAACTTCTACAATTTGGATGAATCGAATTAGTTTGACACATACATATTCTATGGGTTGATGGAAGAATATTTCCTAGATGACACTATTTCATTGAGACCATTCCAAAATAAATATTTAACTTTTTCCAAAAACAACGAGTATGATGAAAGGAAAGATTTACTATGCTCTCTACCAATGATGTCAACTTGGTAAAGAGTGATTTGATTCAATTCAAACAACCAATGTTTCAATTTTAGCTAAATGAATTTAATGTGTTGACATGGAGAGTAAGCCATAAAGCCATGGTTATGACATAGAGTGTTCAAATATGGAAACCACGTGATCTAACCCCTTACTTAATGTGTGTTTTGTTGGAGGATGAGTGAGAATATTTTTCGAGAAACTAATGATCTATTTGAATTTGGTATAGGATTTCGAATTCTTTTGGCCTTTACTCCACATTTAGGTGTTGAAATTTGGTAGCTCAGGGAGGAATTCCCTCCTTTGGGAACCCTTCCTCATCCATAGAAGCCCTTACTAGACCTTGGAAGAATTTAATTTGGTCAAGGAAAAATATTATTTTTTAAGAGAAACTCACATGTGCACAAAAGTATAAGTTGGCCTAGGAAAGCTAATTCAACCTCCAAAGTTGCATATATATAGACCACATGTCACATCACTTTGGAGCATCATCACTCATCATCACATCTTCTCCCTCTTAATTTGATTAGCCCGTATAGGTCTGAAATAGGAGGTTTGAGCTCACATGTGCAAAGGGAAGGAAGAAATTTTTTGTGTTAACTTTCTGATTGGGGTAGTTTGACCAGCTTATGACTTGGGTTGATTTTGATCATTTTGAATTGGAAATTCAGAATTTATCTCTATTTTGGAAGTCCGAATTCATTGGGCATGTTGACAGTGTTGGATCCTACCAACATGCAAGGGGGTCTCCCTGGTGAAAAATCCTAATTAGACTTCGCAATGTTTGGAATAGGAGCCCTTCAAGAATTAAGGCTCGCCTGCCATGATTCTTAAATATTTTCCTTGGTTGCAATGGTCATCACGCGATAGTAGTGTACCTGTCCTTTTGAATGAACAAGTGAGTATGCTTTGTGGAATGTTCAGTTGCAAAATGTATCAAGGTTCTTTCATAGGAGGGGAAATAACAGTGATCCTTTAAGAGAAGAGAAATAGTACTAATTTAATAAAGACACACAAGCATATATATAAGAAAGAATCATTGATCAAGTAGAGAAATAGTTCACATAGAAGAAACGATCGTTAAAACAAACACAACACACCTTCAACAATATAAGCACCAAATCCACCAAAATAGTTCAATTTCTTTAGTACAGATTAAAAAAACATATATCGCAAGCATTCAAAGAATATTCTTACAACATTTACGACATGCGCATGAAAGTGTGTTGGCTCAACAAGATTCAAGTATTAATCAAGCGTTCCAAGATACACTGGTACAATGAACACCACTAGCTCCAATAGTGGAGTGTTAGAGCTACCACTTGATCCTCCAAAAGAACTATCTTCCTCTATAATTCCTAGTGGGAGAATCCAAGGTGAAAAGTACTTTGCTTGAGATATGAGGGTGTATATATAGAAAATAGGGTGACTCTTCACTTCCCTTGTGACTCTTGGACTATCCTCATGACTCTTTAACTTCCATATGACCTTTTGAATTCTTCATGACTTTTCACATTCTATAGGTGACTCTTGGACTTCCACTTTACATTACATTTCTCATATATTGAAAATTGCATAATCTTATCCACAAATGATGTGGAAAATGATGACTCATATAACATCTTGACATGGCACCTGAACAAGACATGACATGACATTGATGACATGGACTCAATGATGCTGTGGCAATGTCAAGCCATTCTTTTTTATGTTATCTGTGTGTCGTCTTGAGAGATGGTACATGCTCTTTCACTTCCTCCTTCATAAGGCATGAAGATAGGGAGTCTCCACTATGATCTTGATCTTCAGCTATTGTCACAATTTGGTTTCCCTTCATATTCTTGTTTAATGATCAACTTGTCTTGAAACTACATAGATGTCTTCTAGTAGGGTCTCCTTCTTCTCATTCATCATCATCATGTCATGACAAGATATAATACCTGCAACTGAAAACCACTCATGACAAGATGACATCAGTCCAAAAAACTCTTATTCTAACATGTTGCATGAAAATCATTGATTGAGTAGGAACTAGGTGCTATACTAAGAGGCAAGCTCAAGGATTGCAGAGTGCGTAGTTCTAGAGGTCAGCAGTGGAGAACTAAGGCTTCATACTACACAATTCATAGTTCTGGAGGCCAAGGTAGGATCACTGCGTAGTTGAGGATCTCAGTGAGGTAGTCTTGAAGCTTGAAGTTTCCCACTGCACAGTATAGGGAGAGAGAGGCCTAGGGATTACGCAATTGTGCAACTCAAGGTTGCAGGATGATAGCTTTAAGCTCACGACTGCACAATGCAATGAAGGAGATTGACTAGGAGGATGAATTGTGTAGTTGTGGAGCTCAAGGGGCCAGGTTTGAGCACTGAGACTATGTAATGCACAATCCTTGGAGGCAGGAACTGCACATTGCACATTTCCAAGAGGAAAAGGATGAGATTAAGGGTTGACACTATGTACTATGCAATTCTAGGAGCTGAGTGGTGGAATGTTGCTCGGGAAAGAAATTTTCAGAATTTGACTAAATGTTGGATCAATGAGGTCAAAATGGTCAAGGATCAAACTTAAACATGATCAAATACTTAAAACAATCAATGCAAAACATTGATCACTCATTACACAAGGACAACATGATCCCCTTAAAATATAATAACCTCCTCCATGTGCGACACTTAAGATATATTTTGCGACGATAGTGACGACACTTGTGTGACATTGCATAAAATTGTGTGAATGAATCTAATGCATGTCTATATGATAAATAGGACTCAATGACACCAAATTTACCCCTTGAAATGAAGCATAACTCTGCTTTTGCAATGTGTGACCTTTCCCATGCCAAAAGAAGACACTTTGGTTTTCTTTTAAAAGGGGCTTGAAAACTTAGAGAATACACATCAAATGACTCTTACTACTAGAAACGGCAACATCCAAAGTCAAAGTAGGCTACGGAATTTAGATGTAGGCTAAAATTTTGGAGGGCATTGTAGTAGCAACAAAACTTGGTGACACAATAAAAGAACTCCAATTTATTTGCCTTGGTCTAAATTTTGTGCAGGATCTAGTTTCTCATGAAGTATTGATTAAACGTGCAAATTACTTTAGCTTCCCTACTTAACGGGTTATAGATATAGCCCCTTCATACCTCTCCCAATTGAACACATTCATCAGGCCAACCATATCACAATTGTTTTGATTCAAGACAAGGGTAATAGAGTTTGTGAGCTTTAGATATTCAAAGTCTTAGTTTTCATCTTTGGTGTTACTTTGGTGCCAACAAGCCTCGACAGTACTCTGGTAGAGTCACTATAGGAACACAAGAATTGCTTCGCTGCCAACGAACTTGGATAGTACCCTGGTGAAGTTACTTTCTTCACCTCTCTGCTCAGGAAGTCTTTCTCTTCTTTCACCCTTTATTTATTTTTATTTATAGGATTGTGCTTTGGAACTTATTTATTTCACAGGGAGAAAGAGGGATCCCAACTTATTGAGAGGAGAAGAGGTTGTTCCTTCAGATAAGAATATATATATACCTTTGATATTGGCATGCTTGTTAATATTTTCCCTTAGCCCTTCTCTACTTGATTGGATCAGCATGAAAAACACTGAAACACAAAGAACCAAGCATAGGAATGAGGTTCCTAGAATAGATATAGGTAACATGGTCTACACAAATCTCTCCTTACAAAAGGATCGTATTTTCCATCAAAACATCATCGACCAAAAGGTATGAACCAAAACGAAGAAGAAGGACTAAATGTTAGCCAAATGTTGTTGTGTCACAATGCCCTTTTCCATTTTTCCACACGCATTGGAACCAAACACACTTGCACACAAGGCTTATTCACAAGAACGAAAAGATAACAGAAAATACAGAACATGACATTCAAACAAAAATGAAAGACTATATACATAGGGTAGGGCACAACCCTAAACTATTATTGAACATATTGTTTCAAATCTTGGTCATTAACAAGAAGAGATTCCATATTCCCATCTAAATATTGGAGATGATAAGTGTGGTGGCCAAGCTTCTCACGAACAAAAATGATATGATCCACAACAACTAAACCTTAGTGTATTTCCCCTTCTCTTTGTGGTATTTGTCCCACTTCAATACCAGGTCTCCCACACTGAATTCCTTCTTCCCCGCAAACTTCTTATCAAACCATCTCTTGATACGATTTGGATGAAGAGAAAATTTTTTTTGCTTTCCTCCTTTATTCTTGTAGCTTCAAGAGAGTGTATATCCTACTATGAACCAAAAAACAAGGTTTACCCTATGACTCTTCAAAAAGTTGAAGGTTTGGAAGATAAATGTTCAGAGGTAGCATGGCTTATTTTCCATACACCGGAAAGTAAGGAGAGGTTTTCAGAGAAGGTTCAGTCATGGCACAGTCAACCCATAGAGAATTTACCTAAGAATTGTGCCATTTCCTTTGTTTAGATTAGGCAATCTTTTCTATGATACAGATAAGGTTTTTATTGGTTAACTCAGTAATATTGTTACCCGGTGGATAATATTTAGCTGAATATTTCAATGCAATTCCATTTTATAATGCAAAATAATAAAGTTTAAGCGATGATAAATAAGTTAGATTATCAAAAACAAGTGATGTCGGAACGTCAAACCTGGTAATGATATTTTTCCTGAGGAAATTGATAACCACCTTATCATTCACTTGTTTGAGGTGAACCATTTATGTCCACCGCAAGAAGTAGTCAGTAGTAGTGATGATGTAGTTGTGTTGCTTCGATGAGAGTGGCAAAATTTCATCGATTACGTTCATTCCCCATTGTTGGAAAGGTTCTTCTACAGTGATGGGATGCAATGGGGCCGTTGACTTCTTATCTTAGCCAGTGCATTTCTGAAAACTGGGCATTTGCAGACATAAGCACGAGCATCCTGGGCCAATATAAATCAGCCCGTATAATCTTGTGCACAATAGTGTCATCCGTGAAATTCCCATCAGTTGGTTTGTCATGGAGGTCATGCAATACCCTTTCTGAATCAGGTGCTTCAAGAGATTTGAGTAGGACCTTATTATGGTGCTTCCTAAAAATCGCTCCTCGTACCAAATGATATGATAATATTTTAGTCTAGTAGCCCTCTTATATATTGTCAATAAATGAGAGGGAAAGGTACCATGCTCAAGATAATTTAGAACATATTCATACCAAGAGGTGGATGTGTCAGTAGGGGTAACTTGTTTGATGTTATACATTTACATTTCCTGCTCCCATCTAGAAGAGTCTTATTTTGGTGAACTTGTCGCTGTTGCCGCTAGCTGGAATAGACCATGGCCCTTTATCATGTGAAATAGCTTGAAATCAAGACTGTATTCTTACAAGCTTGTCATCATGGTCACTCTTCTTTCACCCACCTCTTGTTGAACAAAAAACGATCTAACAATTGGGTGAGGCACAAAGATAATGACATGATTTTTTAGAAGATAATGTCAGAAGTGTTTTATCACCTTGTACACTGCGTAAGCTTTTTTATCAATAGCAGGGTAATTTAGTTTAGTTCCTTGAAAGTTGAAACTCCTTAATGATGTGGGACATTCATTATCTTGATCAACATTTTGCGTAAGAACGGAAGCAAGAGAATTATTAGAAGCGAAAGCGTACAACATGAAATCTTTTCCAAAGCTCAGAGTATATAGTGTTGGAGATTTTGTGATTTCTTGCTTAATACGGGTGAAGGAACCATTTTCCCTTTTATTCCACTTATAGGTCACATCCTTATTTATCATCTCTTACAACAGTTTGACTATTTGTGAATAGTCTGACATGAACTTGCGAAATAATTTGATTTTCCCTAAGAGGGATTGTATAGATTTATTGTTCACCGGGAAGGGAATTTGAGTGAAAGTTTTGACCCATTTAAGGTCCACTTTAATCCCACTCTTTGTGATAATAAGGCCCAATATTTCCCTTTTACACTGTGAAAATTCTCTTCTTAGTATTAAGATATATCCTGTATTTGCGACATCGCTCAAAAAATTTCTTTAGATGACGTAAGTGATCAGATCTCCTTTTCAAAAACATTGTTACACCATCTAAGTAAACCACAATTCTCTGTCCAATTAAATCGTGAAATGAAATGTCCATAGCACGTTGAAAAGTATCACCTGCGTTAATAAGTCCAAAATGAATTCTTTTGAAAGAAGATGTACCCTAATTGGTTCTAAACATAGTTTTGTGCCTGCAAGGTTCTACAACCAAAACCTGGTTGTATCCTAAGAAATTTTTTAGCAAAGAAAACATTTCAAACCTCGATATTGTTTGTAAAAAAAATTCCATTGGCAGCACTGGATAATTATCTTTGGCTGAGGTGCAATTTAGATTGTGAAAATTGATGCACAGGCATATCTCCCTGAACTTCTTCTTTACAGGAACCAGATTGGAGACCCATGTTGAATGTTGAACTTTAAATATGATCTAAGCTTCCAACAGTTTTCTCAACTCTTTCTAAATGAGGGGCTCAAGAGTAGAATGAACTTTCCTTGGTTTCTGCTTAAAGGCTTTTCCCCTTCATCAATAGGAATCACATGTTTGATTATTCACGTATTGTAAGTCTTAATATCATCGTACGTCCATGAGAAAACATCTTGATACTGCTTAAAGAGGTGGATAAAAGCCTACCACTCTTGAGGAGTACAACAAGCATCGAGATTCACAAACTTTGGATCTTCTTTTGTACCAATATTTACTTTTTCATGCGACAGAGTGAAGTTATGAGTATTTGTATTGAATGGTCCCTTGAAGCAATTTTGTAGGTCATACAAATTTTCCAATGTCACCACACCCTTTGGCATGGGGTTTCCTTCGCTTTCTTGAGATGAAAATTGCAAAGATTTTGCATGCTTATCTTCATCAATAGCTACATCCTTGAATACATGAGCATTCTCCATAAAGTCTAGTATATGTTGGTCATCATTGAAAACATAAAAATTAGTAATATTATCATGAACAGGTGACTTATAAATAATTTCAACAGAAAATCCATCCTTTAACAGTGACAACCTAGCAGCAGCATTTTCTAATGTATCAACAATAGCATTATGAATTCTAGGAACAAAATAATATTAAAGCCTTGGAATTGTGAAATTAAGTATCATACCTCTTGTTGATAATTTCTGATATTTGGTGACACACAATGTATCATATTTCGTACATGTCGTTCGACTATCTCAAAGTCACCTATTTCTTTGAGCACTTCAAAGTTTGAGGTCAATAGATTCTTCAAATTCAGAATGTGTGCTTAATATTCAGCAACGTTGTTGGTGCACTCAAATTCCAAGAGGCAAGATATCAAATGTTTTCTCTATTGTGGGTCTATTAAAAAAAACCATCTCCAAATCCCTCTTGTGTTTTCAAACCATCAAAGTACAATATCCAAATATTAGCGATACTAGGGCTATGTCTTATAATCTACTGTACAAAACTTATTTGCACTAGTTGGATTTCAAGGAAGGAGTTCCAACTGTGTATCTGGTGGAAACGGTGAAGGTTGTGCCAGATAACATCCATGCTGTACTTCTAGAAAACAATTTCTGAAAATAACATATACAAATCCCATTGGTTCATTTTTTCCCACAAGTTGTGTCATGATATGTTTCATGTAAGGCTCACTTTATTCTTGAATTTTGTTTTTTTTGCCTTGTATGGAAGCCATAAATGTGTCCATTTAGTTGAAAAGTACCCTTGTAATTTGTTGGACCAATCTCTGCTCAATAGTATGTTAAAATTGGAAACTATGGCCAAATTCCACTTTGGACAGCGCATTTGATGGATATTATGATTGCATTGAATTCTTCTTTCCAAGAGGACCAAAATCAACCTAAATATCATCAAATTTGGACAAGGGATAGTGTACTTATGAAACAAAACCCACATATGCACATTTAGACATGTCGGCCCTAATGGTAAATTGGTCACCCTTGGAAGCCTATAAATACAAGTTACCTCAAGATAATTTGGACACCACTAAGAATCTTCTACTTCTCTTCTTCATTGATTGGTTTGCACAGTTCTGAGGTTGGGTTGAAAAAATTAGTTCGCAAAGGTCTAAAATTACAGGGTCTGAAGCTCGCATATGTTTTTAGGGTTTTGGGTTACAGTTGTTGGCTCATCAAAGGATAAATTCGACTATAGTCACTGGCCTGTAGGCTCAAGGGAACGATTGGAAGCCTTCAATTGCTCGCACATCTCCTCCTCCCTGCAACTTGAAATTTCGACTAAAATTTGACCATTGGCCAAAGTTGACCGCAGTTGACCGTAGACATGAAAAGTTATCTCTGATATATATTGATGATGAAAACATATTTTTGAATGTTATTGGGTTATTTTACTGGATTATATTTTATTGGGCTCATTGTACTCTCTGTTGAACATTTTATGACAATCTAATAGAAGAAGAATTTCAAAGGGTTTTCCCCCTTGTGGGGTTTTTCCCTAGTCTTTGACCAAACCTAGTGTCTCTTGTTGATGTTTTTATTGTCTCCTTTTTCATTGCATTTATTGTTCTATCTTCAATTATTGTTGATGATTGGAAATATTAATTGGTATTGAAAAGATTTCTAATTGAAGTATTGAATTAGGCTAAAGTAATTGTTGCAGCATAGAACAATCTGAAAATTTAACATGGTATCAAAGATTAGGTGAAAGAAAATTGCAAAAGGAGACCAGCATTGAAGCAATTATCTTTGGAAAAGTTGAAGGAGCCAATATAGTTAGGTCAAGATATCTTCCTTCTTCAAGGAAAATGGGAATTTGGGTGACTCATCTAATTTTTTTGCATGGAAAGTCGGGTTGGAGATCATAATTGACAACAATGATGTTTTTTATTACATGCAAGGAAAAGTACTTGAACCTCCATAGAATGCTTCTGCTACTTTCAAGAATAAGCACAAGAAAGTGAGTTAAAATCAAAACAAATTATAGCCAATGGTTTACAAGATAATTTACTTGCATATGTTGGAAATTTGAGGAACTCTAAGGAAATGTATGATAAGATAGTTGGCATGTATGAAGTCAACAATTTTGATGAAATCATCTCTTTGAAAGATCAACTCAAAAACACAAAGATGAACAAAGGAAATCTTGTGTAATCCTACATTATGAGGATATCTCATCTTAGAGATCAATTGCAAATAGTTGGGGAATCGGTGTCTGACAGGGAATTGGTGATTGTGACTCTAAGAGGTATCCCTCCTATTTGGGAAACCTTCATTACTACTATAAGCAACAACAATACCCTCTCGTAATTTGATAAAATTGTTGGAAAGTTGAATTAAGAACAATCAAGGACGATATCAAGAGGAAGGATTCAAAATAATGCTGAGGGAGAGCCCGATGCATTCGTCACTCAAAACAAGAAGAAGAAAGGAAAAGGATTTCTATCAAATTCAAGAAAGTCTCCACCTCAAGATGCAAAGAGAAGGAATGATAGATCATCATCTCACATTGAATGCTACAATTGTCATAAGAAGGGTCATTATGCTTGAGATTTCCCTCAGAAGAACAATGGTCCACACTAAACACTAGAAGCAACAACAACATGTTTGATGATTGAAGAAGAAGAGATGACCAAAGGAATGATTGCAATGAAAGAGAGGGAAGAAGAAGAAGAGATGCTCATAGTGACCATGAAGAATATTTTCGTCCCCAAAATAATTCAAGATTCTCCATGTATGAAAGTAATGTTGGAAATCAATCTAAATATATTCTTATTTCTTCCCTTACTAGTTCATCTCCTCTGGATTCGTGGGATAGTTGGTTGGTTGATAGTGGGGCCACTTATCACTTCTATGGATATAAGGAAGTTCTTTCTAATTTGGTAAAGAGGGAGTCAAATTTGAAAATTATTCTTTGAGACAACTCCACTCATCATGTCAAAGGATTTGGGTCCGTCAAATTTCATTTGAATTCTCGAGAATCTATTTTATACCATGATGTGATGTATGTGTTGGGATTGAAGAAGAATTTGGTATCAATATCTACTTTGGAAGACAAAGGGATTAGGGTTTGCTTCATCAAGGGAAAGTTTCTTACTTAGCCTATTGGATCACCTATGAGAGATGCATTCACATTGGTACCAAGATATGAAGGACTCTACACGGTTACTAGAAGACCTCTTCTAGCATTGGTCCATGATATTAGTCATCTAAGCAAGATATGGCACCGAATATTGGCCCATCTGCATTATGATGCTCTTTCGAAGTTGGAGAAATTGGTCTTTGGGATTCCCAAGGTTCAATCCCAACATAATGGAGTATGTCCATGTTGTGCCAGTGGAAATAAGACAAGGGGAACATTCCCCTCTTGCGAGAGCAAGACAAATGGCATTATCCATCTCATTCATTCTGACATATGTGGTCCAATGCCTGTGCATTCTATTGGTGGTCATCTCTACTACATCACCTTCATTGATGACTTCTCAAGAAAGACATGGATATATTAATTGAAGCACAAGGATGAATTGTTTGAAATTTTCAAGGAGTTCAAAGCTTTGATCGAAAATCAAACAGGGAAGAAAATCAAAATATTCAAGTCTAACAATGGTGGAGAATACAAGTCAAAAGATATTATTGATTTTTGCAAGAAGGAAGGTATCAAGAAAGAGACAATTGTGCCCTATACTCTAGAACAAAATGGAGTGGTTGAAAGAAAGAACATGTACATTATAGAAGTTTCACATGTCGTGCTCCGTGATGAAAAGTTTTCAAAGTTCCTTTGGGGAGAAACAACGAAAGTTGTCGTATATGTTCAAAACAGGGTGCCTCATCAAGCATTAGACAACAATACCCTTGAAGAATTATTCACATGTGTCAAGCCTGATGTTGGTCATCTTTGTATCTTTGGCTGCCCCGTATACTTTCATGTGCCGAAGGACAAAAGAAACAAGTTGGATGTCACGACAAGAAAAGGTATGTTTGTTGGATATTGTGAAAATTCTAAAGCATTTAGAATATATATTCCTAGTCAAAGGAAGGTTGAAATTAGTAGGCATGTTACATTCGATGAAGATTTCACCCTTGGAAAAGCACAGGACCTTCCTCCTCCTCCTGAGAAGAATGATGATATGGATATTTTAGATGGTCCACCCATGCCTGAATTTGAGACAAATATTTTTCATGATCCCATGGAGCCCATGGATCCCTTAGATCCTCTTCCATGTGATCCTCCCGCCAAGAAGAGGTCACTTTGGCTTTGATACTTTAAAGGATGATGAGAGACATGTTCATGTTTGAAGATCATTGAGAGAAAGCAAGAAGCCTTGTAGCTACCAAGGATACATTGCAGCCATGAGCTCTATGATTCAAGCCAAACCTCCCATCTTTGAAGAAGTTGTAAAAGAAAAAGTTTGGAAAGATGTTATGGCTGAAGAATATGAATCAATCATGAAGAACAACGTATGGGATGTTGTGCCGAGACAAAAAGGGAAATCCGTGATTACTTCAAAGTGGCTATTCAAGATCAAGCATGGATTTGATGGTAGCATTGAGAAATATAAAGCAAGGTTCATGGCCCAAGGATTCTCCCAGAAAGTGGGAGAATATTATGATGATATATTTGCACGTGTGGCTTGATATACAACCATTTGTTCGATAGTTTCCCTTGCCACAAGTCAAGGATGGACCTTTCATCAGATGGATGTGAAGACTACATTCCTCCATGGTATGTTATAAGAAGAAGTGTATGTTGAAAAACCACAAGGATTTGAAGTAAAGTATCAAAAAACACATGTTTGCAGGTTGAATAAACCATTGTATGGTTTGAAGCAAGCCCCTAGAGCATGGTATGGCCGCATAGATAGTTATTTGGTGAAGCTCAGATTCCCATGAAGCAATGTCGATCCTAGCCTCTACTTCAAGGTAGTCCAAGGTATGTCATTGATTTTGGTTTTATATTTTGACGATTTATTATTGATAGGTAGTGAGACCTTGATGATCAAGTCTAAGAGGGAGATAGCCTCTGAATTTTAAATGAAATACCTTGGACTCATGCACTACTTTCTAGGCCTTGAGGTGTAGCTAAGGTCCAATGAGATTTTCCTTTCACAAGGAAAATACGTTGTGAAGTTGTTGGAGAGATTTGGAATGGCATAATGCAATTCCCTATTGTGAGTTTCAGGTATGTTCTATGCTTAGAGCAATTTATTTCAATTTTCACAGTTAGCTCAATATCTTTTCCAGATTAGAAATCACATCCGCATTAAAGTAAACTGCAGATAGAACATAAACATAAATCGCAGAAGACAAGCCAAGACAAGAGGACATAAGATGTGGCGCTAGCCAGGGACAAACCCCAATGTGGGGAAACCCTTAATCAATTCTTCTTATATGTTATTCAATAGTTCAGCAGAGAGAGAGAGAGAGATAGTACATTTACAACAGAAGTCAACACTTTGACTTATCTAGATAAGAGCATAGATCATCTCTAAGAATATTATACATGAGATCAGTTGAAGACATGTTGCTTCAACTGATTCTCCAAAGTGACTCCTTCACTATTGTTGTGATGCATTTTGTCATCATGCTGCACCTCACCGCGCTGCACCATGTTGCACCCATCATCACTATGCTGCATCTCATCACGCTTCATTAATCATGATTGTACCCATCACAATACTACATTATGTGCCATTGCTACACCATGTTGCCATACTGACCTATGCTCTGGCTACACCTTGCTTGCTTGTTGTCCCTTTCTTGCTTGTTGTCCCTAGCATGCTTGTTGTCCCTTGCTTGCTTGTTGTCCTTAGCATGCTTGTTGTTGCATGCTAGTTGTCCCTTGCATGCTAGTTGTAACATTGCATGCTTGGTGTATTAACTGTTAAGTACCATACAACTATTCCAATGTTAGTTAGGTGTCCCTTGCATGTTACTCTGCTTTGGAGATAGATGCTCCGATAGTTCCTAGGAGTTCTGGCAGTTCTGGTTGTTCTCGACAGTTCTAGCAGTTCTGGTTGTTCTCTACAATTTCGGCAATTCTGGATATTCCTGGCAATTCCTGGTAGTTCCAGGAGTTCTCGGTAGTTCTATCAGTTCCTGGCAGTTTTGGCAGTTCCCGGCAGTTCTAGCAATTTCGGCAGTTCCCAACAGCTTTGGTAGTTACAACAATTCCGGCAATTCCTCGCAGTTCTGGCTGTTCCGAAAGTTCCGGCAGTTCCTGAAAGTTCCCAATTGTTCCCAGTAGTTCCAGCAGTTCCATCAGTTCCCAACAATTTCGGCAATTCTGGCTGTTCCGGTAGTTCTCGACAGTTCTGGCTTCTGCCCTCTGGATTAGGGCAGCATTATCGCTTAGATCTCTCCTCCTACTAAAACCAAAAGATAGGTAGAGAGGAAGAGATCACAAGTGTGTTGAAATGACTTGAAGGCCACCTCTATTTATACTAAAACGTTGAGCACAAGTGGGGTTTATTTGGTTGCTGGCCGACCTGATGAATTGTCCCATAACACAAATAATTTCATATCTCCATGAATACTTATCGGAATAGGATGATCTTAAATGAATCCTACACCTATCGATGAGAGAGATCCAAGAAAAATATTAGCTTCCATCAATAAGATGACCCACATGGAGTTTGGCCCTAGTTGCCAATTTTAACACCTACCCACATCGATGGAAATGAATTTCAAGAAGCTATGTGGAGAGGTTGCAAGACCCAATTTGGTGAATCCATCCAAGTATAGATAATTGATTGGGGCTCTGATGTTCCTAGTGAACACCCATCCAGACATATGCTACGAGTAAATACGTTGATCCAATTCATGACCAAGCCTCTCCATGCACATTGGATTGCTTCCAAACACTTTTTGAGATATTTTCATGGGACAATCACACTTGGTCTAAGATATTCTACCAGAGATGTTTGAATTCATGGATACACTAATGTTGACTGGGCAACAAATATTGTCAATAGAAAGAGTATGTCTAGATGTTGTTTTATCCTTGGATTTTCCATGATATCTTGGATGACAAGGAAGCATAAGTCCATAGCATTGAGTGCCACTGAGGCAGATTACATTTCCGCTAGCATGGCTAGCTATGGGGAAGTTTGGTTGAGGAAGGTCTTTGGAGAGCTATTTGAGTAGGTCCTCGACACTATAGTGATATATTATGACAACAAGAGTGGGATTTTTCCAATAGAGAATCTTGTATTTCATGACAAGTCCAAGCATATAGAGATCTGATATCACTTCATTCGAGACATGGTATAGAGAGGAATCATTGGACTCCATCACATATCGACAGATGAGCAGATTGCAAATATTCTCACCAAGGCTTTGTTGAAAGGAAAGTTCTTGGTCTTTAGAGAGCATCTTGGACTGATATATGTGACCCCTCAGGATAAAGGGAATCACTGATCAAGGACACTGAGCTAGCTCTTCTCACTTGTCTAAGCTCCCAAGGTGAGGAATTGAAACGGAGGGCTCTTTGGGTTGAGATATCTTTGGACAATAGGGTCATAGATGTTGCTCCTCTATTTTTTGCCCATAGGGTTGGAGATGTTTCTCCCCTATCCTAGTCTTTGCATAGTATACCCCAATTGGCATCATACCCACAAGTTGGGCTTATTGGGAATACCACTCCCCATCTTGCTAACAAGTTGAGAGTGTACTTGGGGTGTACAACCCAAGCTGATTATGAGGTAGGTGTCCTACCACTGACTCTTCAAGGTGGTTGTTGGGAAGATAAGTGGGAAATAAGATGGGTTGAGATGTGATCCCCTATATCACCTATTTCTCAATATGTGGTTGTAGATATTTATCCCCCCCATGAGATTATTGGTTAAGATGTGCTCCCCGATGTGGTTTCAAGTTGAGATGTTCTCCCTAATATTCTTTTCAGATTGAGATGTGCTCTCCGATGATGTAGAGGGTGGTAGATTTAGCTCCCTGATTATTCTTATTATTTATATTCAAGAATTTTTTAGCAAATAGAGTTGAGCAGAGATGGTTCATGATATGATGACAGGACATACATGACATGATGCAAGTGGAATTCCCCCTAATTGAGAGGGAGTGTAAAACTGGAAAATAATGCCAAATTCCAATTTGGACAAATAAGTTTATGGAGATGATGATCTCATTGAATTCCTCTTTTCAAGAGGACCAAAATCGAGCTAGAGATCACCAAATTTTGACAAGGGAAAGTGTACTTATGAAAAAAACCCACATATGCACATTTGGGAAGGTCGACCCTAATGGTAAATTGGTCACTCTTGGAAGCCTATATATACAAGTGACCTCAAGCTCATTTAGAAATCACCAAGCATCTTCTTATTCTCTTCTTCATTGATTGGTTTGCACAAGTCTGAGGCTGGGTTGACAAAAGAAGTTCGCAAAGGTCTAAAATTACAAGGTCCAAAGCTCACATTTATTTTTAAGGTTTTGGGTTATATTCGTTGGCTTGTCAAAGGATAAATGCGACTATAGTCATTGGATTTCAGACCCAAGGGAGTGAATGGAAGCTTATATTCGCTCACATAGCTCCTCCTCCCTGCGATTGGAAAGTTTGACTGAAATTTGACTGTTGACTGAAGTTGGTTGCAGTTGACCGCAGACAGGAAAAGTTGTCTCTAGTATATATTGATGATGGAAACATATTTTTGAATGTTATTGGGTTATTTTACTAGATGATGTTGTAGTGGGATCATTTTACCCTCTACTGAACATTTTATGACAATCTAATAAAAGAATAATTTCAAAGGGTTTTCCCCCTTGTGGGGTTTCTCCCTGAACTTTGACCAAACCTTGTGTCTCTTGTTGATGTGTTGATTCTCCTTTATCATTTCATTTATTGTTCTATCTTAAATTACCATTGATGATTGGAAATATTAATTGGTATTGAAAATATTTCTAATTGAATTATTAAATTAGGCTAAATTAATTGATTCAACATCGAACAATCTAAAAAGTTAACACAATAAACCATAGGCTTCAGGAATTTCTACAATTACAATGTTTATGCAATGGTGAACTCTATGGTAAAATGACAAACATATAATAGAACTTTTGAGGTCTAAAATGGGCCTCCTAAGAAAAATGTACAACCAAAATAAAATTTATAAGAACCAATAGGATTCAAGATGATGATGTCAACCATGGGGGATGATTCACCATTTTTGGGGTGAAAAAGTAAAAAGATTAAAAATTCATAAAATAATAAAACTACTTTTTCAACTTATCTCCCTAAGGTTTTACTCAAATTTCGAGCAGAAGTACTCGTTGGATGCATAATTTAATTCCTCATCCAAGGAGTACTAATGTTGCATACTTTTGATGGACCCTACTACACAAAAAATGAGAAATACATGAAAAAACATTATTGCAATCGTGTTTTTCATATATTTCTCATTTTTCATGTAGAAGGGTCCATCTAAAGTATGCAACATGGGTACTCTTTGGATGAAGAATCAAATTATGCATCCAATGAGTGTTCTCGCTCAAAATTTGAGTAAACCCATAAGGAGATACGCTGAAAAAATCATTTTTTCTTTTTTCACTCTAAAATTTGATGACGTAATCTAATCTTATTTTATTCTTTCCACTATTATTTTATAATTTCCTTAGGAGGCCCACTTTAGACCTAAAAATTCCCCTAATGATTGTTGAGCTCACCAATGTCTTGGAAACATGATCTGTCTAGTTGTATGATTTGTGCATCAGTTTTATCCCATTTAGCATTAATTTTCTTAGCGACATATAATGGCATAACATTCACAGATGCACCGGAATCAACAAACAATTATGGACATTATAATTAACAATTTCAAAAGCTAAAATAAATGAGGGGCGAAGAGTGTTAAAAATTAAATTGATAGCATTAACTACATATTTGATAATATCGAAAGAGTTACCGGACATTACCTAAGGAGAAGAAACTTCTTTACCTACCGAAGAATGTGATGAGAGTGCCTTGATAATCAATTCTCTTTGACCTATTATATTTGCGAGCTCAAATATTGAAATGTTGGCCCAAGCTCTTTTCATATCATCAAAAACAATGTAATTTCCATCTTAACAGGTTTTGATGAAGGATTAGGTGGTGTAGCTCTATCTGGCGCTTTAGGAGTGGTGGACTTGTTATTATTATTGGTGGAAGTTTTATTCGAAGAAGGAGCACTTACAGACTTGTTCTGTGAATTCTGAGCTCAATTGGAAGGTGGTAGAATTCTACGTAGCAATTGCTTCTTAAGTTCCTTCTCAGAAACAAGTCACTAGCACCTCAAATTATAACTGCCAGTTGACTACTTGGGAGGAGCTTCACTCATTGACAGTTCATCAACACTCTGCTTATCAACATGGTATATAATATTAAACATGTTCACTAGGTGTCCAAAACCCAGACTTTCTTCAATCATGATAGGTTCACTTGTTTCTTCACTCTATTCAGGTTGTTCTTCCACTGACAAAGTATCAACCAAATTAACCATCATAGTGTTGATATTGTGATTCCACTGTGGTCACGTCTTTTCCGATTGTTTCTCTTAGTAAAAAATGTAGAAATTAGCCATGCCCAAACATTTTACATTGAACATTGCGTTAGAACCTTCAGCAAATTTGGTTGGTTGAGAATTATTGATTTTTTTAAGGAAAGGCGGCCTGAAAGACATGCTGCTAGTAGTCGATACCTCATTCAATCTTCTCTTTAACTCTATTACTTCGTTCATGAGCAGTTTCAAAGACTTGGTCAAGCTTTCCATATCAAAAGAGCCTTTGTCTTTAGCTTTGTGGGAAAAGGCTTAGTGTTTCTTACCAACTTCCAATAGAACATAAATCTTTTTCAACATCAAGAGCTTCAGCAAATTTTAAGGCCAAATTATTCTTTGAAGATCTTTTGAAAAACACAGAAATGTTAGTTGGAAAGTTAGTTGTATAATAATCCTTAGTAATGTCATTGTGTGGTTGTACATCAGTGGGGAAATTTTTCAAAAAATGAGTGAATATTTGCTTAAAATATTTAACTCTTTCTTTATCCACCATTTTCGGGTTCCCAAGTTCTTTTAATAACATGGTGGGAGTTTTATCGTCCACAAATTTTTCCAAAAATAGCATCTTAAACTCCCTCTAGCTATGAATTTGAATTGGTCGAAAGACTGTGATACCATACAGATGCTCTAGCTTCTAAAGTGTACAAAGGGTCTACAAGCAACATCGTCAATACGTACCTCAAGCATTTGTAAATACATGTAGAAGTCATCAATATGGTCTTCTGCTTGTTGAAGAATATAGGGTTGTCATAAAGGTGATTCTTCTTTAACATGATAACAATTTGTGAGGCATTTACACAATTTATATTAGCTTAATGTTTCATTGAGTATGTGTGTTTCCTTTATCAAACCGCTATAAAAAAACAAAAGAAACAAGAACACAAATGTTTGGCTTTCTTCCAAGGCCAAAACCTCTCCCTCTTGGAGAGGAAAACCCACGCATAAATTCTTCTTATAGATATTCCCTTGACAAATACCAAGACCATGACCCTTAACACATTTTGCCTCTCCAAGACCAAGAAATCAATCCTATTGCTTGAACACTACTGAGATCATCATCTTGCTGCACCTCTTAGGTCATCACTATTGCACCTCCAAGAAATTCATGACTGTTGCAAGGCTTTTGAGATCATCATTCACCATGACTGCACCTTGAGGTTGATATGATCTTCTGCACCTTCCTTGAGATCTTGACTACACTTCACTGCACTGCAAGATCATGATCCTTGTCTTTTACCTTTGTTGAGACTAACCCTATTTACTGTGGTGATTATTGTTTCTTTTATTACAACATATTTGGGACTGCATATGAGATATATGTTCACATTGAGATCAGTAAAGGGCGGATCTAAGTACTGTGATATCATTGTGACTATATATTTCCTTTCACAAGTATATCGAGCACCATTGTCCTTACATATATTTATTTCAACATCATGATAACATCACTACCAAGAGCGTTACATTATGATTGTTACAATATAGATAGATCTGTTTACTGGGACAAAGATGCCAAGAATGTAACCCTTGTCACTTTGTGTAATCCTAAGCATTGTTTTCATTATGCCAAGGCTGCAATAGAGACATCACTTGGATCATCTTCATCATTAGAATGTCGAGTGAGAGATTTATCGCTATTGTCCAATGTGCCTAGACTGCTACAGGAGAATCACCGAGATCTGATGTCAAGACTACTCCTGTCCATGTGAGGTTAGTTCACCACTGTAATGCTGAGATTTCTATTCATAGAAATGTCGATAATGTCCAGACCTCACATCACTATTGCATCTATTACCTAATATCATTATGCTCCATTTATTCGAGGTCTTGACTACACCTAAACCCCAAATGAGGTGCAGTCAAACCCTACCTATGGCTCTTCTCCTCCATACGAAATATCAGAGGCATCCGAATTTTTATTGTGTCTTTTTGTGTTAACCCTTCATGGGTATTTATAGTGGTGAGCGTATATATGATCCGACATGAACTTCTGAACCAACGTGACCTTTTCTTCACGCTGACATGATATATATTTATTTATTTAATTCATTTTCTAGCCAACTTGAAGATCCCTTGTTGTTTTGCTTGCAAACTTTGGAAGGCTAGCTTTTGAGGCATTGATCTTGGTCTTGGAGGGTTGGTACACAACTTTGAAGACTTGTATATATTTACATGAACGCATGAAGAGTTTATATAAGCATGACATGACTCTTTGACATATAAATAAATCTTAAAGACATTAAGAAGAATTATTTTACCTAGAAACACTTCTTGCTCATGAAACCCGTGTAGGAAGATTATAAAAAATAAATTATTTCCTTTTATTACATCTAATACAAAGATCATGTCATTATGAAAACTGAACCTAGTTACACTTTCTTCAACACCCCCTCTTAACTAGGGAGGTATTCATAATGGTACTTGGTCATTCTCAATATGAATAATTTCTCACAAGAAGAATCGGATTTGCAATCCATCTGTTATAGCATCATTTCAACCAACATTGTTTCCATTTAGCAAGGCCTTGACTAACAACTCCATCTCTCACTTAGATCAGAGCACACAATGTTGGTGAGACCAATGATTGATAGAAACGCATCATCATTGTCTCTCTTAGGGTCATACCCACCCGGGTGTTCTTTGAGTATGCCCTACTAGGACTATTCTCATCCTGGGTTCACAGCCCTCAAGAATATCAGTCCTCTTGCCCAATCGTGTCTTTGATTCCCTACCACATCCTCAAAGAGTGTTGAATTCCAAATGATTACACAATCCTCCATTATTTCTTCCAAGATGAAGACAAGAATGTTGTTTCTAACTCTCCCTCTTAACCAGGGATGAGTTCCAAGTTTCCCTTCACTCATAAACTTGTTCGAGTTCCTTTGCTCATTGGAAATTCCCAAAGCTCCCTCTTACTCAGGGACTCTACCATCAGTTCGTTATAGGGTCTTCTAGTTGATTGGTGATCCAAGACTTCAATGTCATCAATTTATTCACATGTAGGGTTCAACCATCCATCACTTTCCTCCGTCATGTCATTCCTACTTTCCTGAAAATTATCCTCCTTGGCTTTACATCTGGGGCTTCCTTCATAAGGCCATCTATCTTCACCTTTTCTTCAACGGTGATTCACATAGTTGTGATATCCTTCACAATTCACCTTACCTTGGCCCTGCACACATACCCAGTCTTCTCCAAGAGGTCAGACACCAAAAACAAATCACAAATTACCTTTTGGTGATGGCCTTTTTTCTAGTGACATCTTCTTGTAGGTATCAACATCTTGCGTACATGTTAACTCATCTCCCAATGATATCTGCTTTCAAGGTTCTTCACCTTTTCAGACTTCCATCAGAGCCTTCACATCATTCCGGGGGATTTCCTGGTCAAGTCTTCCTAATTCTCTGGATGTCAAGTGCCTTTATCATGGTTTCATGTTTCACGATCTCTTACATCCTCGTGTCTTTCATTCCCAGGAGCTCTTAGAGTTCTTCAATTGTAATCAACTACCTCATACTTCATTATGAGGACATATTATGTTGGTTTCATCTAGTTTGACTTATGTCTTTTTGCATCCTTTCAGAGGAGGAGATGCTCGATCCATTTACCTGCAACCATATGTCATGACATTACGATAACAAATACAAATACAGATACAAGCATACATACCTCATTTTCCCTTCAGGCTACTTTCAGCAACTTTCTTAATTGAACGGATCTTCAATCTCTTGATCTGCTTCATTATGTCATCAGTCCTTCATCTCATGATTTCCATAAGTTGGAATCCTTGATGAATCACTTTCTGCCTTCCCAATATTAAGGGATCCTCCACTGAGATTTCCATCCGAGAATCTTCAAGATCTGGTATATCCCCATCTGACAAATACTTCATTTGTCCTAGATGACTTCTTCCTTTCCTTTAATGTACAATGAGATTCCCAAGAGCTATATCCTTCATGATTCATATGAGATCTTGCTTTCATGATGCCACGATGCATCTTCTTACTATAATCATATTTGCAAGGACTTCTGATAGGATCCATCTCATTCATAATTGAGATATATTACTCCCTCTTTCACTGATCCTTTCGTTAGCTTTCTACATCCGGCGATATGAGCTTCTTTCCATAATTGTCCCATAGAATTAATTATTTTGTCTTGTTTGAGGACCACACTTCCCTTTCCTTTTGCACATAGTTGAGTCCCTTCAACTTACATTTCTCTATCTAGCGCAGAGACCAAAAATTATCGATTGACGTGACCTTTTTCATAGACATTTGTCACTTTGCTTATCAATGATGATTTTCTGTTCATCACTTTCCCAAATCTCTCAGCTGAGATCTCATGAAGATGTTTCTTCATTCTTTAACACCTTCTGCACTGGATTCCAGAGAGTATTTCATGTATCCTTATGTCTCCTTTCTTACTTTATAGAACCTTAAGAGTTCTCATGAATTCAAAGGAGACCTTGATGTATTGACTTCTCTAAGGATTATGACAATCCTTATCATTCCATGCAAGAACCTTTGACAACCCAGCTAATATATAGGTCTACCTGCAATCATGAAGTCATAAAACCAAATTTTATTATAAAATTAAAAGGTACTTACTTGATATGTGAAGATGAGATCTTCACCCTGATCATGATGGTTGTTGGAAGGCAGATTTGATGCTTCCACCAAATGAGATCTTGGATAGGAAGATTTCCTTCCAATAGACTAATGATACATGATGAATTGAAGTTGCTTGCCATGATGCATAGAGATCCATTATATAGTACAGCTTTTGATTTGAGTATTGTCCATATGTACTTCTATATAAGGCTTTGAATTAAGTTCCCCCTGAGATCTGAAGACAGTTGTCATCCTAAACCCTTGTTGTTGTAGACTGGTCTTGTAGGTTGCTTCTTTGGTCTAGGGCTTTCTTTTGAATGTAGATCTTGATTCCTTCAATTGGCTTTGATGCTTTGTAGAAACTTGACTCCTTATATGTCTCTTTTCTGCCCTTACTTTGACTGTTGAAACCAATCCCTCTGATACCATGTTGAAGAATCTAGGGTTGTCATATTAAGGTGATTCTTCTTTAACATGATAATAATTTGTGAGCCATTTACACAATTTTATTAGCTTAATGTTTCATTGAGTATGTGTGTTTCCTTCATCAAACTGCTATCAAAAACAAAAGAGACAAGAACAAAAATGTTTAGCTTTCTTCCAGGGCCAAAACCTCTCCCTCTTGGAGAGGAAAACCCACACGTAAATTCTTCTTATAGAGATTCCCTTGACAAATACCAATACCATAACCCTTGACACATTTTGCCTCTCCAAGACCAAGGCATCAATCCTCTTGCTTGAACACTGTTGAGATCATCATCTTTCTACACCTATGAGGTCATCACTATAGCACCTCCAAGAACTTCATCACTGCTGCAAGGTTGTTGAGAGCATCATGCACCATGGCTGCACCTTGAGTCTGATATGATCTTCTGCACCTTCCTTGAGATCTTGATTGCACTTCATTGCACTGAAAGATCATGATCCTTGTCTTTTACCTTTGTTGAGACTAACCCTCTTTACTTTGGTGATCATTGTTTCTTTTATTACTGCATATTTGGGACTGCATCTAAGATATATGTTCACATAGAGATCACTAGAGGGTGGATCTAAGTACTATTATATCATTGTGACTATATATTTTCTTTCACAAGTATATCGAGCACCATTGTCCTTACATAGATTTATTTCATCATCATGATAACATCAAGACCAAGAGAATTACATTATGCTTGTTGCAATATAGATAGTTATGTATACTAGGACAGAGATACCAATAATGTAACCCTTGTCACTTCATGTAATCCTGAGCACTTTTTTCATTATGTCAAGGCTGCAATAGAGACGTCACTTGGATCATCTTCATCATTAGATTGTCGAGTGAGAGATCTATCACTGCTATCCAATGTCCCTAGACTACTACAGGAGAACCACCAAGATCTGTTGTCAAGACTGATCCTGGCCATGTGAGGTTAGTTCACCACTGTAATGTCGAGATTGCCATTCATAGCATTGTCGAGAATGTCCAAACCTCACATCACTGTTGCGTCTATTACCTGAGATCATTCTACTCCATTTATCTAAGGTCTTGGTTGCACCTAAACCCCAAACAAGGTGCAATCAAACCCTACCTATGGCTCTACTCCTCCGTATGAAATCTCAGAGGCATCCGAATTTTGTTGTGTCTTTTTGCATTGACCCTTCATGGGTATTTATAGTGGTGAGCATATATATGAGCCGACATGAACTTCTAGACTGACGTGACCCTTTCTTCAAGTTGAAATGATATATATAATATAATATATATATATATTATATATATATATATATATATATATATAATTCATTTTCTAGCCGACTTGAAGATCTCTTGTTTTTTTTCTTGCAGACTTCAATAGGCTAGCTTTTGAGGCATTGATCTTGGTCTTGGAGGGTTGTTACACAACTTTGAAGACATGTACATATTTACATGAACTCATGAAGAATTTCTATATGCATGACATGACTTTTTGACATATAAATAAATCCTAAAGACATCAAGAAGAAGTTTTTTACCTAGAGACACTTCTTTCTCATGAAACCCATGTAGCAAGATTACAAAAAATAATTTAGTTCCTTTTATTACATCTAAAACAAAGATCATATCATTATGAAAACCGAACCTAGTTACACTTTCTTCAACACTGCTTTGGTCTGCTTATCGAGATAAATATTTGACAACAGAATTTCCAAATGTCTTGGCCTCTTGTGAATATTATTCAGAAGCATAAGTGCCCCTTTGGCCATCCAATCCAAGTTTGCATCAACCATGTCTTTGTATCTTTCCTCCTCCTCTTATTCTGAATTTGAAGAGGCTTTTCCTTCATTGTTAAAATCTATAATATAATTAGGATGCTCCTTGTCAAAACTAAAAATATTCCCCTTCACTATCCAAATTCTCCTCAATGGGTGGAAGTTCCCCTTGGTGACTTGTTCCTTCTGCAGGATCAACTAACTTCTCAAGGGTCGTGATAACCAAATATTCCATCGAAGAAACCAATGCGTTGTTGGGAGTTGTTTTTTCTTCACAAACTTATGAGGTAGAATAGTAGCAACAGGGAGTAAACCAATAGCTCTCAAAAACTAATGAGTAATGGGTTGGATAGTTCGGAGTTGATTGTAAGTAACCTCAAATGCTTGTCCCAAACTAGGATGAGAAATTTCCTCTCTCTCAGGAGTATGAGTTGGAGTGGAAATGGGAATGTTATTGCCTTGTGTGGAAGTCTGCTTATTAGGATGTGGTGAGTAATCAGCCATAAAAAGGTGGTTTCCCTTCTATCTCCATAATGTTGATGGTGTTGGATTCCACCAACATGTAAGGGGGTCTCCTCATTGAAAAGTCCCAATTAGACTTTGCACTGTTTGGAATAGGATCCCTTTCAGAATTAAGGCCCGGATCCCATGATTCTTAAATATTTTCCTTGGCTACGATGGTGAGCATGAGAGAGTAATATACATGTACTTTTGAAAGAACAAGTGAGTATGCCTTGTGGAATGTTCAGTTGTAGAAAGTATCAAGGTTTTGTTTGACACTGGATAAACAAATGCTCCCTGTGTGTTTCGTGACATGGACTAACCACCTCTTGTGGATCCTTATCTTTGGAGGTGTGATCGTTGACTAGCATTTTGTGTTTCGGTCTAATGGAAGTCATGATTACCAACAAGCGGTATCAAAGCATAGGTCATGAGTTCCATATACACCTGGCTCACTTTGGGGGTGATATTGTTGGACATTGGATAAACCAACACTCCCCTTGTGTTTCGTGACATGGATTAACCACCTCTCATGGATCCTTAACTCTGGCGATGCTATCATTAACTAACACCTACAAGTTTTGGTCTAACAGAAATCGTGATTCCCAACAATTTCTTTCACCTAAGGGGAAATAAAAGTGAGCCATTGAGAGAAGAGTAATAGTACTAATCTAATAAAGACACATTAGCATATTTATAAGAAAGAATTGTTGATCAACTAGTGAAATAGTTCACATGGAAGCAACGATCATTAAAACAAACACAACACACCTTCAATAATATAAGAACCAAAGGCACTGAAATAGTTCAATTTCTTTATTATAGATGAAAACAACATATATAACAAACATTCAGATAATAGTCTTACAACATTTACGACATATGGATGAAATTGTGTTGCCTCAATGAGCTTCAAGTATTAAGAAGAAGTTCCAAGATACATTCATACAATGAACACCACTAGCTCCATAGTGGAGTGTTAGAGCTACTACTTGCTCCTCCAAAAGAACTATCTTCGTTTCTAATGCCTAGTGGGAGGACCCTAGGTGAATAGTCTTTTTCTTGAGCTATGAGGGTGTCTATATAGAAAATGGGGTGACTCTTCACCTCCCTTGTGACTCTTGTACTATCCTCATGACTTTTTGACTTTCATATGACCTTTTGACTTCTTCATGAATTTTCACATTCTATAGGTGACTCTTGGACTTCCACTTTACATTACATTTCTCATATATTAAAAATTACATAATCATATCCACAAATGATGTGGCAAATGATGACTCATATAACATCTTTACATGAAACCTTGAAAAGACATGACATGACATTGATGAAATGGACTCAATGATGATGTGGAAATTTCAAGCCATTCTTTCTGTTGTTATTTGTGTGTCTTCTCGAGAGATGGTACATGCTCTTTAAATTCCTCCTTCATAAGGCTTGAAGATGGGGAGTTTCCACTATGATCTTGATCTTCATCTATTGTCACAATCTAGTATCCCTTCATTTTCTCTTTCAATGATCAACTTGTCTTGTAGCTACATAGATGTCTTTTAACATCGTCTCCTTCTTCTTCTCATTCATCATCATCCTATCATGACAAGATATAATACCTGCAACTAAAAACCACTCATGACAAGAAGAGATTAGTTCAAAAAACTCCTAGTCTAACATTCTTCATGGAAATCAATGATTGAGACAAAGTTGGATGTTGGACAGAGAGGCAGGTTTAGATATTATGCAATGCGTAGTTCCAAAGGTCAGGAGTGGAGGAATGAGGCTTGAGACTATGCAGTGCGCAGCTCTAGAGGTCAAGATGGGATGACTATGCAATTGAGGAGCTCAGCAAGGAAATCTTGAGGCTTGAAGTTTCCCACTGTGCCTAACAGGGAGAGAGAGGCCTAGGTATTGCGTAATTGTGTAGATTAAGGAGTCAGGATGATAGCTTTAATATTTCCATTGCGCAATGGACAAAAGGAGGTTGACTGGGAGGATGAACTGCATAGTTGTGGAGCTCAAGGGGCCAAGGTTGAGCACTGAGACTACATAATGCACATTCCTTGGAGGCAGGAACTATGCATTGTGCATTTCCAAGAGGAAAATTTTGATCTTGAGGGTTGACATTGCGCAATGTGTAGTTCGAGGGGGCTAAGTGATGGATTGTTGCTTGGGCAAGAACTTTTCAGAATTTGACTAAGTGTGGGATCAATGAGGTCAAAGTGGGAAAGGATAAAATTTAAACATGATCACACACGCAAAACATTGGATGACACAACATTGATCACTCATTACACAAGGACAACATGATCCCCTCAATGCAATGGCAATACAACAACCTCCTCCAAGTGCATCACTTAAGATACACTTTGTAATGATAGTGACGACACTTGTGTGATAATGCATAAAACTTTGGGAATGAGTCTAATACATGTCTATATGATAAATAGGACCCATTGACACCAATGTTACCCATTGAAATGAACCATAACTCTTCTTTTGTGATGTGTGATGATTCCCATGCCAAAAGACGACACTTTGGTTTTCTTCCAAAGGGACTTGAAAACTTAGATAATACACATGGAATGACTCTTACTACTAAAAATGACAGCAGGCAAAGTCAAAGTAGGCTTTGAAATTTAGATGTAGGCCAAAATTTTGGAGGGTGTTGTAGTAGCGACAATAGAGCAAGAGACTGAACTTTTTTGGGATATTTAACCAAAGTTGAATGCAGAATTTAACCTCAATCGATCGCATATTTGCTACAGTTTTACTACATATTTTATCTCTCCTTTGGCTAAGCTTTTGTTGAATGTTTTGACTGGACTTTGACTAGCAAAGAAAGATGCGTCGTTTGATTATTGACCAAGTTGATTTGGAGGCGGTTTGACCATTCACCATTGACTGGTTAGGTTTGTTACTTCTACTATTGACTTTGACCATAATTGTAGACTTGACTTATTGATGAGATTTGACTTTCGGGCTCATTGTTGATTGGATATTGGTTAGTTGATTTTGGATAGACAAAGGTTTGACTTTGACTCATTTTTGATGAATTGGAACATTGTATCTATCTTCTCAACATTTGATGACAATCTAACAAAAGAAGAATTTTTGAAAGGATTTTCCGCCTTGTGGGTTTTTTCCTTGGTCTTTGGCAAAATCTTGTGTCTCTCTTGTTCTATTTCTTTGTTGTCTTCTATTGCATTTGAATTATTGTTCTATCTACAATTTCTTACTATCATTGGAATATTGAATTTATTGGATAAAGTGATTGTTAATTGAATAATAATTGTTGTAAGTGATTTTGTTAATCATAGAACACTAGAAAATTAACATGGGATCAAAATTGAGGTGAAGACAAGCCCAAGGAGACGAGAGAAAATAAATCACCTTTGAAGAGATTTGAATAAGATTATTTGACTTGGTCAAAATTTCCACTCCATACTTCAAGGAGGGAGAGAAACTAAATGATTCATCAATTTTTTCTATTTGGAAAATAAAGTTGGAAGTGACCTTGGATGAGAATGATGTCTTGGAATATGTGGAAAGAAAGGTACCTGAGCCTCCGGAAAATGCTTCTGCTACTATCAAGTCCAAGTACAAAAAGGTGAGATTATTTAAGAGGTTGTTTTATTACCTACATTTCTAAGTTGAAGAAGTCCATGGAAGTCTATGGTACGCTGGTTGGAATGTATGAGGTCAACAATTTGAATCATATTCTTTACTTGAAGAATCAACTTAAGGAAATTAAGATGAGCAAGGGGGATACTATGCAATCATACTTCATGAGGTTATCCCAATTAAAGGTTCAATTGCTGACTATTGGAGAATCTATGCCCAATAGTTGGTACTCGTTGCACTTCAAGGTATTCCTTCAATTTGGGAGAGATTCATTACAACTATTAGCAACAATGAAAAATTCTTGACATTTGATGAACTTCTTGGCAAGTGCACTCAAGAAGAGACCAGGATGATTTCCATAGGAAGGATTCAAATGCATGAAGAAGGAGAGCCTTCAGCATTTTTTGCACAAGACAAGAAGAGGAAAGGAAGATGAGGACCATCTAGTCCTAGAAAGCCTGCTCTAGAATCTATGGATTCCAATAGAAGATTTAAAATGGGGAAAATTGAATGCTTCAATTGCCAAAAGCATGATCACTATGCCCAAGACTATCTGGAAAAGAGAAGAACTCCAAGATCTAACTACAAGAATAATCGAGGCTTCAACAATAACAAGTTCAATGATAGAATAAGAAGAGATGATTTCAATGATAGAAGAAGAAGAGATAATCTGGATGATCATGAAGAAGGCCATCATCCTCAAAAGAGATCTAGAAATTCAAGGTATGGAAATAACGTAGTCATTACTTAATCTAAATATTTTCTTATTTTTTCTCGTTCTAGTTCCTCTCCTCCTGGTTCATATGATAGTTGGTTGGTAGATAGTGGAGCCTCTAGAAACTTCATTGGGTATCTTGAAGTCCTCCCAAACTTGGTTGAGAGGGAGACTAACTTGAAAATAATTCTTGGAGACAACTCTACTTATCATGTGAAGGGATTTGGTTCTATTTCATTTCATTTGCACTATGGTGAAATCATACATCTATATGATATGTATGTACCAGGATTGAAGAAGAATCTAGCATATATATTTGCCTTAGAAGAAAAAGGGATGAGAGTTTTCTTCAAAAAATAAAAGGTCCTCACTTGGCCTATGTAATATCGCATGAGGGATGCATCCACAATGGCATCAAGAAGTGAAGGAATTTATAGAGTTAATGGAAAATTGATGTGAGCATTGGTACATGATAGCAATCATCAATGTGAGTTATGGAATCAAATATTTTCCCATACTCTCTATGAATCCCTACCTAAAGTAAGGAGGATGGTTTCTAGAATGCCTTCGGTTCAAACTTATCATGATGGGGTATGTCTAGGATTTGCAAGTGAAATATCTTGGGGTCGATCTATACTATATAATATTTTTGGATGACTTCTCATTGAAGACATGGATATTCTTCTTGAAACACAAGGACGAGGCATTTGATATGTTCAAGGACTTCACGACTCTAATAGAAAATCAAACAGGGAAGAGAATCTAGGTCTTCAGGTTTGATAATGGTGGAGAATTCATTTCAAATGACTTCATTGACTTTTGCAAGGAAGAGGGAATCAAGAAGGAGACCATTCTACCTTATGTCCCTGAGCATAATGGAGTGGTTGAAAGAAAGAATAGGACCATCAGCTATGCTACATGACCAAAATTTGTTGAAGTTCTTGTGGGGTGAAGTTGCCAACACTGTGTTATATGTTCAAAACAGGACCCCTCATCAAGCCTTAGGTGATAAGACCCCTAAAGAAGTATTCATAGTTTTGAACCCTGATGTTGCACACTTAAGTATCTTTGGCTTCCCCATATACTTCCATGTGTCAAAGGACAAGAGGAACAAGCTGGAAGCTTTCAGGAAGAAAGGTACATTTGTTGGATATTATGAAAAATCTAAAGTTTTAGAATATATATGCCTGGTAAAAGGAATATTAATTTTAGTAGGGATGGGACATTTGATGAAGATGCCTTCCTTGCGAAAGAAAGGGACGTTCCTCCTCCTCTTCCTCCTATTGAGAAGAAAGATGATGGCATAGACCTACTAGAAGGACCTTCTAGTGCCTAAACCTAAGACTAATGTTATTGATGACCCTATGAAACTTATGGACCCCTTGGATCCTCCTCCATGTGATCCTCCTACTAGGAACAAAGCATTATGGCTTTGTGATACCTTGAAATTTGCTAAAATACATGTTGCTACTAGAGGAACCTTCAGACAAAGTAAAAATCTATGTTGGTACCAAGGTTATGTTGTGGCTATGAGCACCATCAAACAACTTGATCCTCCCACCTTTAAAGAAACAGTGAAAGAACAGGTCTAGAAATATGTTATGACTGAAGAATATGAATCTATAATGAAGAATGATGTGTAGGAAGTATTTTCACGGCCTGAAGGAAAGTAGGTTGTGACTTCTAAATAGTTATATAAGATCAAGCATAGAGCATATGGAAGCATTGATAAATATAAGGCAAGGCTCATGGCTAGATGTTTGTTGCAAAAAGAGGGAGAATATTATGATGACATATTTTCACTGGTTGCTCTCTATACTACTATTCAATCTATTTTTTCTCTAGCTACTAGTTAGGGATGGACTCTTCACCAAATGTATGTGAAGACAACATTTCTTCATGGCATACTCCACGAACAAGTATATGTTGAGAAACCACAGAGATTCGACATAAAAGACAAGAAGACTCATGTTTGTTGGCAAAAGAAGGCTCTCTATGGATTGAAGCAAGCCCATAAGGCTTGGAATTATCACATTGATAGCTACCTTATGAAGCTTGGATTCACAATAAGCAATGTCAACTTGAACCTCTACTTCAAATTTGTACAAGGTATTCCCCTAATTTTGGTATCATATGTTGATGAATTATTCTTAACAGGTGGTGAACCTTTGATTCTCGTGTGTAAGAGGAAGCTAGCCTTTGAATTTGAAATGAAATACCTTGGATTAATGCACTACTTCCTGGGCTTAGAGGTGTGGTAGAGAGCTAGTGAGATTTTCCTTTCACAAGGGAAATATGTTGTGAAACTACTTGAAATATTTGGGATGGTAAAATGCAAGTCCATGGTCACACCAATGGAGATGAACTTCAAGAAGTTGTAGGACCTAACTTGGAAAATCCCTTTGATTATCGATAGCTGATTGGGGTACTCATGTTCCTTGTGAACAATTAACCAGGCATATGTTTTACAGTTAACACTCTAATTAAATTTATGATTGGGCCTCTTCATGCACACTGGATTGTTGCTAAGCATGTGTTGAGATATTTACATGGGATGATTAATCTTAGTCTGATATATGCTACCGGAGATGTGAGGTTGCATGGTTACACCAATGTTGACTGGGCCATAAATATTAGTGACAGGAAGTGTACATCAGGATGTTTCTTTAGTTTTGATACTGCCATGATATCTTGGGTGAGAAGGAAGCAAAAATATGTTGCCCTCAGCACAACTGAGGTGTATTATATTGTCATTAGCATGGCTAGTTGCGAGGCAGTATGGTTGAGGAAGTTCTTTGGAGAGCTATTTGAGAAAGTGTTGGATACGATAATGATATATTACAACAACAAGAGTGGGATCCATCTCGCAGAGAATCTTGTATTCCACAAGTCGAAGCATATTGAGATTGGGTATCACTACATCCAAAATATGGTGTAGAGAGGAGTTATGAGACTCCATCACATTTCGACCAATGAGAAGATAGAAGATATTCTCATCAAGGCTTTGTCGAAAGGTAAGTTCTTGGTCTTCTGAGAGAATCTTGGACTAATGGATGTGACCCTCCTAGGAATGGGTCATGGCTGATTGAGGACACAGAGATATTCTCTTCCCCCCTATCTAGGCTCCCAGGGAGGTATTGAGCTGGAGAGTTCCTTGGGTTGAGGGAAATCTAGACAATAGGATGTCTGATCCTTGTCATTTATGACAAGTAGATTTATCTTGCCTATTTCCACTTTAGGGTGTGTGTGATCCTTTTCATTGATGACAAGTAGAGGTATCCTCCCCTGACATAGTATACTCCAGTATGCATCCTACCCAAAAGTTGGGCTTGTTGGTATTGCAATTTGCGACCCATCTGGCCAATGGGTGAGGAGAGACTTGGGTGTGTGTGATCCTTACCACTAGTAAGTAGACGTACCCTCCCAAAGTGAAAGGATGCAAGTGTTCTGCCACTCGATTCTTGAGGTTTAAGGTGGGAAGGATCAGTAGGAAATAGGAAGTTTGATCCTTGTCTCTCATGACAAGGAGAGGTATCCTACCTATTGGCCTTGGATATAGGGTGGAAGTCAAATATCCCCTATGATGATTCTTCTTCTTTATATTCAAGAAAGTTCAGCATATGAGCAGAGATGAGTTGTGATGAGACATGATATGTTACAACAATGATGATGATAGGACATTTGAGATGAGATTCATGATGCAGTTGGGAATTCCTCCCTCGCTGAGAGGGAGTGTTGAAGTTTGGCAGTTCATGGAGAAATTCCCTCCTTTTGGAACCCTTCCTCATCTAGAGAAGCCCCTACTAGCCTTTGGATGAATTTAATTTGGTCAAGGAAAAATGTTACTTTTGATAAGAAACCCACATGTGCACAAAAGTAAAAGTTGGCCTAGGCAAGCTCATTCGACCTCCAAAGTTGCATATAAATAGACCATATGTCACATCACTTTGGAGCATCATCACTCATCATATCTTCTCTCTCTTGATTTGATTGGTTTGTATAGGTTTGAAATAGGTGGTATGAGCTAACACATGTAAAAGGAAGGAAGAGATTTATGTTTTTTGCATTGACGTTTTTATTGGGATAGTTTTACCATCCTTTGACTTTAGTTGACTTCGATCACTTTGACTTGGAAATTCAAAATTTATCTCTATTTTTGAAGGTCAAATTCTTGGGTAAGAGGTCAAACTTTTCTGGGCTATTTGACCATAGTTTACCATAAACTTTGACCTCAGCTGACCACATATTTTTTGAAGTTTGACCACAAATTTTATCTCTCCTTTGACCAAGATTTTGTTGACTATTTTCACTAGACTTTGACTAGTAAAGAAGGTTGCATCTTTTGACTATTGACCAAGATAATATGGAGGTGGTTTGACCATTGAATGGTTAGGGTTTCTTCTATTGTTGTTGACTTTGACTAGAATTACATATTTGACTTGTTGACAAGAATTGACTTTTGGGCTCATCTATGATTGGATATTGGTTAGTTGAATTTGGATAGTCAAAATTTTGACTTTGACTCATTGTTGATGAATTGGAAAATTTTATCTCTCCATTGAACATTTGATGATAATCTAATAGAAGAAGAATTTTGAAAGGGTTTTCCCCCTTGTGGTATTCTTCCCTAGCCTTTGACCAAATATTGTGTCTCTCTTGTTCTTATTCTTAGATGTATTTTATTGCATTTGGATTATTGTTTTGTCTACAATCGATTATTCTCATTGGAAGATTGAATTTATTGGATAAAGTGATTGCTAATTGAAGAATAATTGTTGTAAGTGATTGTGTTAAGCATAGATCACTAGAAAATTAACATTGGGGACATATGTGAATTCAGAAAGTGTTTAGGGAATTTTTTATGTGATCAAGTTTGAGAAATCTCAATATCCTAGTTCTATAATGGGTAACAAAAAATCAAGGAATTTGTTTCTATTAATGATAAAGGTTCTTGTAAATGTAATTTGGAAAGGTAGAAATGCAAAATGAAATGAGGAAAGGGGCCTATTGGGAATTGGGCTTTGAGGGAAATCCAAGAAAATGTAGCTCATTCTATACAACACAAGGAAAGTAAGGAATTCCATGTAAAATTCATAAGACATTATTTTTTAAGAAAATATCTATCAATTCTTGGGAGTCTATTGAATGGAAGAGGATATAATATTTTATAAGAATAACCTCATTTCTAAGACACTCAAAGGCCATGTATTTTATCTTGGGGATACATGGTTCAATTTTGATAAGTCTAGGTTTCAACCATCATTTGTGCATTAAGGTGATTCATCAATAACTCTTTCTCCTTAAGTTGAATAGATCACACTACGTGGCAAGAGCGTCTCAATTCACCTTTTCATTTAATTTTCTTGATATTGATATAACCTACTACGTGAGGCAAAGAAGAGCTTCTTTCTTTATTTCATAGAAAATATTTACCCAAGATGGAAACCATTAATTTAAGGTGATCGTGATGTGGCAATATGACCTTGCAAGAGTGATTACTAGAATCTATAATTTATTCTAGTCACAATTCTATAATAATTAAAAATGGCATGGAGTACTTCATCTTGATATACTAGAATAAAAGATGAATGGAAGATATTTTTAAAAGACTAGGAGAAAAATTATGTATAATTTAAAGAGTTGAAGGAAGCAAAAGAAGTGAATTGCTTTGAATTTCTAGAGATAACATAAATTAAGGCATCATCTTCATCTAATAAACTTTGTAAAGGTCCCAAATACACAAAACATCAATATTTATTCATATTCGTTAGGCTCCTCAACCCATTATGCTTATATGTCCTAGAATGCTCAATTCGGACAAAGAAGATGAATTGACACAAATGTTGGTGGTTTCAATATGCTACAAGTAAAGTTTTCTTCTTGTGTTTCTCCTTTTATCTACATTGGTAAGCTTGATTTGGGGTGTTGTTGTAGCTGCTACAACACCCCCAAAAACAATTGTCCAGTCTACCTAAATATTGGGTCCCTCTTTTGCTTTTCAAGGTTTTAACAATACATGTGGATTGAAATGATCGAAACCCTTTAATGACCTAGTTATCATTGAAAGCTACGATTGGGTGTATTTTAATGAGACATGTTGTTTATGCCTTCCTACCTTGCTTCATCCTCATTCCCATCTTCTAGTTACACTAAGGTTTACGGAATTTGCATTCAATCAATTTTGCAAAGGACCTTGCAACACTACTCCTCATATAGTTATATGTGTCCTTGTATGTCTAGGGTTCATACAAGTTGCAATAAGACCAAAAGGCTTACTACTACTAGAAGCAACTCTTAATGGGAAGCAAATATTATTAGTTCAATGGGATTAGAAGATACATCATGGCCAAAAGGTAATTTATTGATGGAATATTGTTGCAGAGATCGACTTGGATTCATCCATACTTGAGTTTATAGGTGGAAATGAGTCTATAATGTTACATGAAATGAGTCTATAATGTTAATGTTT
This sequence comes from Pinus taeda, assembly GCA_000404065.3. Classification (NCBI taxonomy): domain Eukaryota; kingdom Viridiplantae; phylum Streptophyta; class Pinopsida; order Pinales; family Pinaceae; genus Pinus; species Pinus taeda. The sequence continues at coordinate 24,464 of APFE031084799.1, read as the reverse complement.
ATTTTTTCAAGCTTCTTTCCCTATAACCTCTTCAATATTTCACTTCTCCTTTGACTTGACTCTAATCGCATTTCATCTTTGCAGGTTTAGCTTTAAGCCTTAAAATACGTGTTTTTTTTCCTTGTTGCAAGTCACGGTTTCAACCTACATTACTACCCATCCTGGCCTCTAGAAATGTGATTTGCGACTTAGATCATAGGGCTAATCTCACAAAGTCGCATATCGCAATTTAGTACCCAATGAATTATAATCTAACCTATATAACTCTGATTTGCAACAAAGGCTACATAATATCTTCACAAGTGTTATAGCATCATTTATCACCCTTGTATACTTGATGATTTGAGTCATGGCCTTGGGCAACCCTTTCCCTTCAAACTTGGTCCACTTACTAAAAAACATTAATTTAAATTCCATAAGTGACTATGCCCTTCAAAAAGCGTGTGCACACGTGGGTCCAACTATACCGAACCCGCGTATATAATTTAAAATATTAAAAAAATATAAAATCCTTTTTTATGGGCAGGATTTACAAGTTACACCGGAAGCCCACCTACAGGATCATGTGGCTTAACTGTAACCCAACTAAAAAAAAAATTTTTGGGTGATATAAATACACCTCATGGGAAGGCCTAAAGGGGGGAGAAAGATAGGTTATTGATATTATATCCAATTGGTCCTTGATCAAGTCTGATTTATCCTTGTGCCTCATGCATTCCAAACTATAGGAAACCCTTGTTTCCTCATAGAGATGTCCATCTCCTTTATATGGCATCTATGTGTATGCATTTTAAAGAGGATTATTGAGGCTTGGGTTGGACAGATCCGGAGGAATGTTTCGCTTGGAGCCGTGCTCGAATCAGGTTGTATTCTTCCACATTCTTTGGAGACATCAATAAATAAGCTTTGTCTTATTCTTGATGTTATGATATTTATACTTTAACTCATGTTATGATCTAATTATGTATGATCTCATGTTTTATATCTATATGCTTATATGATCTAACATTCATACCTTGAACATGATTTGAACTACTGCTAGTATATATGCTTTTCTGGAATGAGTTGTGGGTTTTGAAGCATTGGAGGAAGTAGAGGGATTGGAACCTACGGGAACATCCTCAAACGGAGGACCTACGGGCACTATCTCTTCATCCCACTTTAGTAGTTTAAACATTAGGACTGCTTGTTTGCTTGCTTCTTGTTGCTGTATGCCCTTCGATTTGCTGGGTTTCTCAACCCATACCCTAGGGTGTTTTATCACGTAACACCAAGTCAAAAGTCACACTTGCAGTGTCTAGTGACTCACTCACTACCCTCTAGAAATGTGACTTACAACCCCTTATTCTCCTCAATGCACTCTGTAAGATTGACTTGTGTTTTCCGCATGTGACTTAACCCGGTTCAATTATCCATTGCAACTTTCACTACAAAGGGTGACTATGACTACAAAGTGAAACTATGACTACAAAGGGTGATTGTGACTACAACTATAAAGGGTGGCTATGAATTCAAAGTGAAATTGCAACTACAAAGGGCAATTGTGACTACAATGTGTGATTTTCACTACAAAGGATGATTATGACTACAAAGTGTGACTATGACTACAAAGGGAAACTATGACTAGAAAGTGTGATTTTCACTACAAATGGTGACTATGGCTACAAAGTGTGACTATGACTACAAAGGGTAATTGTGACTACAAAGTACGATAATTACTAGAAAGGGCAATTGTGACTACAAAATGTGACTGCAACTACAAAATGCAACTACGACTACAAAATTCTACTATTGTCTTCCTTCATTGCATCCTAGATCAGCTTCAGAGACGATTCGACTTCCCCCTTAATATTTTATGAGGAATACATAAGGTCATAAGGAATAAGAAAGGTCACAGGGAAGGTGAAAAGCCACCTCCCCAATTGTATAAGTATACCCTCATGCCTCATGTAGAGGGACTTTTATCACTTGAAATTGGCTAGCATTAGATAGCCGTTTTTTGCTTAGGCATCTAGAAGCATTCTTCTCTTAGCAGATAGTGAGGCAAGTTGTGGTGAGGCTAGGGTTTGGTCCTCGAAATGATATGAGAAACCTACATTCCACAATTGTGCTTTGATGGAACTATTGTACAAGTACATGAGTTCGCAACATGATTAATGAGAAGTTCTGCATAGTTGGCATTCATTCATGTTCACTTTCATGGTGGTTATAAAGGCTATCCAATATTTTCGTTGTGTGTGCATGTGTGCTTACATGATGGGTATATGTTAATGAACTAATTTGTGAATTATAGCTTGCATGTCTTCTTTGAGTTTGAATCTTTGTTTTCTTATTCCATGCTATGTTGATAATTTATCGTGAATTGATTCACAATTAACTTCCGGCACTTTCTTATTCATGTATTTCTGAGATGGTTTTAGCTCACTAACCCTTCTGGAGCTATGCTCCTCCTTGTTATTTGGTTTTATATTCTTGTATTATGTTTTGCAAGTTATCAATCATGGGTTCATTTTGTCCCCATTTTCAAGCATTTCACTAATTTTTTTGTGCTAACCTCTACTCATTTGTTAGCCAAGAGTAAAACTATCATGGTGGAAATTGGTCTCACACACTGAATGGGGCTCCTATCCCAAATTTTACGAGGTCTAATTGGGACTTCTTACCAGGGAGACCCCTAACTATTGGTGGTACAATTTTTACCATCAACAGATTTGGCACTAGGAGGGAAGATGACAAGCTAACCCTGTGGAGCCTCTTTTAACATTCTATCTTGAAATGGCTCTATCCCATATCTTTATCCTAGGTTGTTTTTCCAAAATACTATATCTTTCAATTCCCGCATAAATAGTTCATCACTTGTCACAGAATAAGTTTGATGGTGAGGGTGAAATATTTGTATTAGAAGATATGCTTCAATTTCTTCAATTTTGTCATTCTAATGAAGTATATTGTGAAGATTTTGCATGAAGACTTTCTACCCTTATGCTTGAAGGTCACGTTAAAGAATGGTGAAAACCTATTTACCAGTTGCATCTATCCATTCTTTCGAACAATTCATTAAGGAGCTTTTATTTAAATATGTAACTAGGTTCAGTATTTGTAATGACATATGTAATCACAATTTTATGTATTTAAAGTAAAATCAAAAAATAAATTTCTTAATTTTATTCTTGAAACATGGGTTTCATGCTCAAGGAAATTTATTTTATAGGTTAAGCACCCATTGAGTGCTTCTAGGTTTTTTATAAAGTCAATTGAGTCATTGTCATATATTAAAGACCCATTTGGGCATGTCACATATTGTAAAGAAAAAAATGTTGCGTCAAAGTAGAGTCAAAAGACCCTCCAAGACCACGTCATGGGGCAAAGATCAAGTCAGCCTAAAGATAGCAATTTGTACCCCTCAAAAGCCTGTATATAAGAAGGAACTCGACCTCATTTGGACACACTATCAAGCAAGTTCGATCTCCTCAAGATAGAATCTAGAAAAGGACGAAGAAGAACAAGAACAAGAACACGACCAAAGTTTTTAGCCTCTCTCTCCCTCTCTCTCTCTCTCTCTCTCTCTCTCTCTCTTGTTAGGGATTCTACAATTATTGGGAAAGACAAAAATTCTAAAGTTCCATCGAAGTTGTGAAGTTGCATCGAAGTTGTCAAGCAACATCAAACTTGTGAAGTTGCATCTAAGTTGTGAAGCTGCATCGAAGTTGTGAAATTGCAACTAGGTCGAAGTTGTGAAAGGTCAAAATTGTGAATCTGCTAGAGAGGTCAAAGTTGTAGTAGAGTCTACTGGTCAAAGTTGCAAAAGAATTTACTGGGCAGAAGAATTTGTTGGAGGTTGAAATTGCATAGTTGTTAAGGAACTGTTAGAAGGAAAACTCGTCAAGGGACTTGGTCTTGGAGGGTCTTGGCCAAGGGTCATAGATCTTGGAATTCATCAATTGAATATTCTATAAGAAGAGAAGGATTCTTATGGTTTTCCTCCCAAGTGGAGAGGTTTTCGCCCTGGCTAATCGCTTATATGTTGTTCCCTTTTATCTCATTGTTCTTTGTTGTTTGTTATTTGTTTGATGAAAAGAACACAATAATAATTAAGGTGAAAAATAATCTAATCAAGATAAGAAAAACACATCACAAGCAGTTATCAAAGTAAGAGAAATCACATAATCTATCTATCCTAGATTTCTCAACAACTTCATCATGCTTTTGATAGGTATGATTGTCAAAGTTTGTTTAAGAAGATCAATGAGCTTAGAGTGAAACCAGATGAACCATTGGAAGATTTTGTTGATAGATTTATCCATCTTTCTTATCAATTCTTTGAGAGAGACATGGATTGGATTTATTTGGATGAAAAAATTCAAGGATTGGTTTACCTTTCTCTTCAACAATTTGAATTTGAAATGAATGATGATAATCAATAATCCGGTGATTTTGGTAATCTTCCAGTTAAAAAATCAGCTAGATCTCATCCTTAATTTCCTTATCCCAACTTTTATGAGTCAAGGAAAATCTCAAACATTAGAGGAGGAAATTATCACCTATGAGATCTTGCATCCTCCTTCAGCTTCATTACCCATTGAAATAATTTATCGTGTTGATATTGAAATTGTGATTGTCAACAATTTAGGTAATGAGGAGATATTGCATGAAAAGGAGTAGAGTTGTTTTATGTACAAGCCATTATCATTTTTTAAGAAGTAGGACAACCTAAAAATCAAATTGGTAAACCACCTCTCCCTATTGTTGAGATTCAAAATAACCCTAGTAAACATATTATAGGATCAGTGAATCCCCTCATAATATGCTCCTACCTCCATCCAATTCCAGTGACTAAGGCCTTGTCTCGAATAATATCGATTGTTCAAATACCTCTATGGAGCATAATGTGGATATTGATCAATTAATTCGTTGAAATGAAATAAATGTGAATAATCTAAATCCTCGAATCATATTTGATTGGAAGTGATGTTGATCCAAACCTTTACTTCAAGGTTGTGAAGAATGCACCTGTGATTTTATTACTTTATGTTCATGACTTGTTTCTGATATGGGTTGAACCTCTCATCATTAAATGTAAGAAGTAGTTGGCTTCTGAGTTTGATATGAAGTATCTTGGTCTGATGCATTTTTATTTGGGATTGGAAGTATGATATAAGCCCAATGAATTATTCCTTAGTCAAGGAAAGTAAGTCATTGAGATCCTTCAGAGATTTGGCATGATGGACTATAAATCCACGGCAACTCCCATGGTGACTAACTTGAAAAAGTTGAGAGGTTATGAAGCCAACTTGGTAGATCCATCAATGTATTGGTGGTTGATTGGCTTCTTGATGTATTTGGTTAGCACCAGGCTAAACATTTTCTTTGTTGTGAATACATTGATCGAATTTCAAGTGGAACTAAAACATGGGCATTGGATTGCCGCAAAGCACATATTGTGATATCTATGTGGTGCTGTGAACTGTGGTCTGAGATATGTCTCAGGAATAGATGTACAACCACAAGGATTTATAGATCCTGATTGGGCAACGAGAGTTGATGAAAGGAAGAGTACTTCGAGAGTATTCTTTATTTGGGCTCCACTATGATATCTTGGATAAGCATGAAGCAAATATCTTTCGCACTCAGTATTGTGGAAGCAAAGTACATCGTAGCCAGCAAGGCTTGTACCAAAGGAGTGTGGCTTTCGAAGTTGTTTGTAGGATTTTTTTACCAAGAGATGAAACCAAAATTGATATACTATGATAATCAAACTTGTGTAAATATTTCATAATATAACCTCGAGTACATCTACACTAATGAGTAGACCATTGATATTTTAACAAATTTGTTGTCTAGAGAAAGGTTTGTGTACTTGAGGGAGAAGTTGGGGCTTGTGGAGATTACCCCTCTCATTGAGAGGGAGTGCTAATATGACAATAGCATGGATGTACATTCTCTCGATAGGTATAAAGTTCTGAGAGGCCCAGAGTGCTCCCTAGATATGGTTGAGTGAGTGTCTCTCAATGAAGAGACCCTAATTACTCCCCATGTAGGATTGAGAGTGGTCTCTCAACATCGAGACATAGAGTACTCCCATGTAGGGTTGAGTGTGGTCTCTTAACATCGAGACACATATTACTACCCATGTAAGGTTGAGTGTGGTCTCTCAACATCGAGACCTACAGTACCCCCCATGAAGTGTTGAGTAAGTTCAAGACCTAATTACTCCTCAGGTAAGGGTTGAGTGAGGGCATTCAACATCAAGGCTTAGAGTGTTTCCCAGGAGAGTTTAGTGCATGCTAGTACTCCCCAGGAGGGTTGAGTTAGTATTTCAATATTTTTTGGCCTAGTGAGAGGCCTTGAGATTTGAGGACCAATCACTCTAAGACAGTGTGTCCTGATATGTTGATGATAAGGCATGGGTTAGGTACCAACTAGGATATGGATCTCAGCGGATGCTAGTGGTAGATAATGATGCTAGTGATGATGATTTGATATAACCTTTTCTTACATAATTTTTTTAAACTTGACAACAACTATGACAGTCATTATGAATACCTCCCTAGTTAAGAGGGAGTGTTGAATTTTGTAACTATGGTCGGTCTTCATACTGTATATTTGGCCCTTGATCTATTTATATTGATTATTGTAAAGCATATTTTAAATGCTAGAGTCAAAATAAAATATATTTTGAGTCAAAGTCCAATTGACACTTTTAAAATAAGAAATTTTGAATTTTGAAATCTAAAATTCGTTGCTCCAAGTTTGTTTAGTCAACCTCCCTCCAAGTCAAGTCAGCCTAGGCTAAGGACATACCCATTCAACCCAATTAGAAAACTATATAAAGGCAAATCGACCTCCTCCTCAAGACCAACTCGCATTTTTATCATCAAGTATCTTCTAGGAAAGCGGGCGAAGGAAAAGAAGGACAAGGAGGATGAAAAGAAGGATGAATTGTATCTCTTTCTCCCTCTCTCAAGCTCACATGTTTGAATAGACTCTCTCTCTCTCTCTCTCTCTCTCTCTCTCTCGCTTTGCAGTTCGCATTTTCTAAGCAATTTTTGTTGCAGGACTTGATCTTTCTGGGAAATTGTAAGGGGTTGAAATTCTAGTATTCTGGCAATTGCAGGAGAGCCGAAATTATGGGGCAGATTAGCAGAGCAAAGTGCTAGATCTGATTGGGAGGCTTGACTTGGAGGGTTTGACCAGGTTTGACCTAGTTGATGACTAGAAAGTCTAGGTGTGTCTCTTGTTGAACAGAAGAATTTCTCTATTGAAAATGTTGTTGGGTTTTTCCCCTTAGTGGGTTTTCCAAGGGTAAATTGTATGCTCTCTTTGTGCATGTGATCTCTAGTATTCTATTGTTCTTGAATGGTTAAATTTTTTAAGTATAGTTTCTTAATAATATACTATAAAAATTAAAAGAAGGTCAACATCATTGGAAGTAATTATCAATTTTCAAAAAATATTGTGCTTGTATCACTTGCACTTGAAGAATCAACAAAATTCTCAATATGTCGAATTGAATTTTAAGCAGACACAAGGCAGTAAAGTCTCACATGATGAAAAAGAAAAGGATGAAATTATTGCCCATCATTCTTATGTTTTATAATCTTCAATATTGGAAGGAGTTAACTTTTCAGTTTAAGTCATTCATGAAATCCCTGTAATCGATACATATTAGTTTATAAGACCAACAGACTTTTATGTCTTATATAATCAATTTGGTGATATTGAAACATCTGATCAAACCAATGGTTCTAACAGTTTCCATCCAATTAGTAATAATCTTGTTGATATAATTGATGAAGGATGTCTACATAGAATTAATGATCTAAATGAGCCCTCAAAATTAGATCATCCAACATATAAAGGTTTCGGGACTTGTCAAGATGTTGAAGCACTTCAACCCTTGCAATGGTTATGTCATGTTCTCACAATCTTGATGAGATCCCTAAATTAGGTCAAATTAGGGTTTCTTCATGAGATTCTCTTCTTGGCACTGTATCACTAGATGTAAGCTCATTTTTAAAATATTTTCAGCAATTTCAAATTATCCTTTTTAAATATCAAGATAAAGTCGTTGATCGGATGGAAGAATATTGTATGGTTAATTCTTCTTTAAGCAAACATCCTCTCATCTCCCTTGTACTGAATTTAGGTTTTTGTTAATTTTAGATAACAATGGTATGTTCTATGCTTTAAATCAATTTACTTCAATTTTTCTTATTAGCCCAATATCAATTTCTAGATTAGCAATAATATTAGCATTATGGTAAATCCAGATAGAAGATAAACAATAAGCAGAAGACAAGCCAAGAGAAGAGGACACAATATTTGGCGGATGCTAGGGAAAATCCCCAATGTGGGGAAAACCCTTTGATTAAATCTTCTTATTATTCTTCAAAAGTTCAATGGAGAGAGAGAGTACAATATATAAAATTTACTTGCCCAAAGTCAAACTGTAGTCAACAGGGTGCCCTAACAAGAAAGTCAATGTTGGTCAAACCAGCAGAAATTCTCCTCCAATTTATCTCGGTCAAACCCTATCAACTCGACCTCCAAATATAGTTCAAATCAGCCCAAAACAGTCTTGAAATTCTTGGTCAAACCTGTTCAGTGTACAATCAATTGTAAAATATTCTAAAGAATTTTTTGAGCAATAAAGAAGAACACATAATTGCAAGTTTTCCTTGGAGTTGGGGTTTCCTAGGTATATTTGGTGTCTAGTATTTTATGTGTATATTTTGTCTTCAAATTTAATTTCCATTGTGCATGCTATGGTTATATACCAAATTGTGTTTTCCTTTTAAATTTTCATATCTCCATTTTTTATTTGTATTTTTTAGTATAATATTTAGATAAGTGCAAATCAAAATGTTGGGTATGAACAAAAAAAACATAGAATTGGTTGATTCCATATATAACTAGCTAGTTTGGAGAAAAAAGGTTGGCTCAATATTGAACTAGATAGTTATTAGGCTACCCGACTCATAAATATTTAGTTATGTTGACATTTTGTTTTGAAGATCATTCGTTGCATTGTACAAAACTAAACGATTTGGTTAAAAAAGGCCAATTTGATACTGGACTCACATTTTCCTATTCCAAGCCATTGGTCATACTAGTCAATTCCACAAGTTCCAATGTGGTTCCAATAACATTATTCCATACATTGGGCTAAATATTGGCATATTTCTTGCATGGGTTGTCACTTCACTATATTTTGAGGCTTGATCCACACATATTCAAGAAAATGTTGAACTTCTACAACATGCCACCCCTTTGAAGGGTATTATGCATAACTTGGACAATATTTCCACCTTGAAAATCCATGTGTCCACCTTGGTGAAAGCATTATGGGGTTGATTTAATCTTCTAAAGGGGATGTTGAACATTGACATGTTTTCTTGGACCATTTGTGTTGAGAAATCTAGGGCAAAGACAAGAGGTGATTTCTCTAGAAATTATAATTGCTTGTGAATACTTTCTACTTATTTTGATTAGGTTCTTCTTTAACTTGGTTATCATAGTGTTCTTTTCATCAAACATCTACCAAAAATATGAACACAGTGCCACACAAGGGACACAAGATTTAGAGATCAACCAAGGCCAAAACCTTTCCAAATTGAGAGGAAAACCCAAACGAATTCTTCTTCTTATAGAATCTTCAAGTTATAAATTCCAAGACCAAGACCCTTGACCTAACAACATCTCCAAGACCAAGTCACAAGACCCTTTTCACATCTTATCCTTCTTTCCCAAGTCAACACTAGTCAAAATGAATTCTTGTATTCCTAATCTCAGCTTCAATAAAATTTCGACCCTTTTCCACAGTCATGCAATTCTCGGTCTGCCTAAAACTTCTGCAATTTCACACGTGTGCGCTGATTGGAAGAGTTTTTTTATACTTTCCTTCTTCTCTTGACTTGTAGACTTCTTTTGGTGATTTCGGCTAGTAAGAACGATGATTTGGTGACTTTCTTCTTGGCTTCTTCAAGGGTTGAGGTAACCCTACTGCAGAAACCCTAATATTTGTCACATGTGCGAGGAAGATGACCCAAAACAGTGCCAAAAAATCTTCACTTTCCTACCTTTTCTTTTCACTAGATATGAGACTTCCTTCTATTATTTTCTCACTTCTTCTTGAATTTTAGATGCTTGGATGAATGCTCATTAAGTGAGGTTGAGTCCTTTATATAGTAGTTTTTCCATGCAAAATAAGTCGACTTATGCTAGTGTGTAGGCCGAAATCCTCTTCTACAATGATCTAAATTTATATTTGAAAGCTAACTTGATGGAGTACTTGTGACAAGGTCTTGAAGGGTTTATGACTCAAATTATTTCTCTTTGACAATATATAACATGCTCAAATGGGTCATCAATACATGATAATCACTTAATTGACTTTAAGACCAATCCTAAAAGCTCACAATGGGAGATTCGACTATAAAAATAAAATTCCTTGAGCATGAAACCCGTGACTCAAGCATAACGTAAATAATTTTATTTTTATTTACATAAATTACATAAAATCATGATGACATATTTCATTATGAAGAATGAACCTAGTTACATATTTCAACACTTTGGAGGTTATACATGGCATCTTGGGGCAACATTCACCTTTGTTTGGAGGATATGACCTTCTTTCTAGAGTTTAATCCATCTTGTTTAATGTACATCTAGCTTGTTCAATTTTTTTCTTTTTTTTCATTTTAGGTTGCTTAGTTCAATTTTTAACTATTTGTAGCATGGATATAAGGAATCATCGAGATATCACTGTTTTATTATAACGGGAATTAAGCCTCACTCTATCAATAGAGGAGTCCTTCCTCATTTATACTCATGCTTGGATATTTGGGAGCCCTCTCTCATTAGAGCTTAATTGCCATATATTTTTTGAATCATTTAGGGTGTAAAGAGTTATTTCTTTATGGATGAATGATCTCAATTCTTGAAGCTTATCTTTCTTGGCGTTATTTGGTGCATAAGGATTAATAGTGGAATATCCAAGTTTTATAAAATCCTTCCAAGATAAATCCATTGAAGGATAACCTTATCACTTGGAAGGAAGAATTTTAGGCTTTGTCCTCATTATTACTTTGTTGATTTAGTGAGTATTTGATACAATGCATTTTTTCTCATTATGGTTCCTTGGTTGAAGCATTTAGTGATTACATCGTCATTATTGACTTTAGATGGTGAAGATTTTTCCATTGAAGTTTCTCTTCTAGTATACCTTGAATTCATTGTTGATCTTAAGTGGGTGAGGGGTTATTATTCCTATTGTATCTAGTCTCAAACCTTAATCTTGAAGGAAAATAGGTCAACCCCTACAAAGCTTTTTCATGACCTCATTTCTATTTGATTCACCTTTACTCACTTCCACTAGTTGAATTTCAGGTTAATATTTATGACCCTCCATCACTTACTCTAAAATACATTAAAAACTTCAAACCCCATTTTACTAATTCTACTAATGACTACACCTTGTGCATCATTTATTGTTCTTAGTAATCCTAATAGGGACAACCCCCTTGAGCTAGGGGAGATTCGGCAAGTGATACTCTGACCTTCCTAGAGAAGTTTCTCGTTCTTAATTTTTCATAGGGCTACATTGTTCTTTGCTTTGATAATTTCATTTATTCATTAATACATTAAGTTCACCCCATCTCATCATTACGTTATACATATCTACACCATTACTCATTAGCGTATGCAATTATTATAAAAGAACATCATCATCATCATCATCAATGCAGCAGAACATAAAGGAACAATAGAAGAAAAGCATGCACACACATAGAGACGTCAGGATTGGCCTAAGACTAGGGAAAAACCCACTATGGGGAAAACCCTTGCAAACATTCTTCTTCTTAGATCGTCATCAAATGATTCAGCAAAAGAGAGTACAATGATCCATAACTTTATCTATGCAACAAAACACCTATGATATCCATGAAACAGTTCTAATAATGCTTATATTCAAAACCCTGATTCTGAGGATTGTAAGGTGTTGTCACTATCTTTCATACACTGCTAGATACTGCTGAACACTATTGTCACTGAGAGAAGTATTCAGAATACAGAAATATCATCTGAGTCTCGGAAGCAGGGAGGAGTTGTGCGAGCGTTTATAGCATGTATGGATGCTCTCTGAATAATTGGATGATCGTGTCTGAAACATATCTGGATGCTCCTAGGTGAACTGAACGAGGATGTCTAGGGTCAAACATACCTAGATCTGCTTCAAGCCTTGGAAACTCTCATAAGCCTTTTGTGCAAGTGTCTATGGCAGCCCGAACGCTCTTAGGACCACTCCATTAGAGGGTCAAGGGAATAATACAACTCGATCTGTCTCTGAAACTCTCGACGCTCCCATAACACAATGTGCCAGTGTCCAAGGCACCCTGGACATTGTCAGAGACATTGTGTGCCAGTGTATAGGGACTAAAATGTACAGTTGTGTTCTAGCGTCTGAGATCCAGAAAACCCTAAATCAATGTAACCTTCGACCATGAGATTTCGAACCCCTGTGCAAACTTTCCTCCGACAAACCTGTGTGAACCAAGACAATAAGAGATCAATGTGTCTAAATGAGCTTGAGGTCTCTTCTATTTATAGGCTTTCATGAGGGTCCACTTGGGGTTGAGGCCGACCTAAGCAGTTACACATGTGGTTAGAGCTGACCCATTCCATAATACACATATGAATAAAATAATTCAAAACTTGACTTCCGCTTATCTAAATAAGGTGATCTTTAGGTCGACTTTGGTCCTCTCGAAAAGAGGAATATAATGCAATCATCATCTTGGTCATTTGAGTTTTCCAAGGTGGAATTTGACCGCAATTGAGAAAATTAACACTCCCTCTCAACTAGGGATAATTCCACCTGCCAATATATGTCCATCAATTAATACGCCATTTTGGAATCTTCAAGTGTCATCACGGATCATCTCTGTCATGTATTCATTATTCCATGTCCATCTCAAATGTCTCATCATCACAAATCATCATTGTACATCTTGATCTATCCTTTGTGTATTTTTGTTTATCTCTTAATTGTTCCTGCTCGTATGATGAACATTCTTCAATTGAAAAGAAGAAGAATTTGTTACCAAAGGGGAGCTTACGCTACCACCCTCTATCCATCAGGCTACTACCTAAAATCTTTGCCAGTGGACGGCTACCCGAAATATCATCAATTGTGATCGGAGAACATATCATCAAGGAGCACATCTCAACCTGGATCCACATCGGGGAGTACATCTCGATCCAGAATCTCATGGGGGATCTATACATCTACAACCACATATCAAGCAATAGGATATCCAAACACACAAGGGAGAACATCTCAACCCTGGGATCACATCGGGGAGCTCAATCTCAACCTGGAATTGCATAACGGTATCTCAACCCATCATATTGCCTACTTATCTTCCCATCGATGACCCTAAATAGTCATGTGGTAGAACACCTGCATTATAATCAACTTGGGTTGTACAACCCAAGTACGATCTCAACTCATTGGCCAAACGAGGAGCGATATTCTCGACAAGCCCTACTTGTGGGTATGATGCCAACTAGGGTATACTTTGCAAAGACCAAGAAGGGGTGCAACATTCTTTGACCCTATTAATATAGGGGACAAGCATCTTCAACCCTATGGGTAACAAATAGGGGTCATACCCTATTGCCCAAAGTTCCCTTAACCCCAAGATCCATCCATCTCAATTCCTCGCCCTGGGAGCCCAAACAGGGAGAAGACTTGGCTCAGTGTCCTCGATCAACACTGCTCTCATAATGCTCAAATATGGCATCAAATTGTCTCAATAGCAGTTGTTTCTTGTTCATACAGGACATCAAATCAAATATCATGTCAGAACATCAATAATCATATAAATCACAAAAGGATACCATAATCATCCTCCCTCTCAAGGAGGTGCCAACCACAAGCCTGAGCTTCTTTCAAACAGTTGCATCGTATCAATATATGAGAGTATCTCGGTCCCAACTATAAATATGGGGCTTTCTGCAATCAGACCTCACTCTATGTTATCACAGTGTATCCATGTCATATTGTTAATTTTAGGTATGTTCTATGCTTAGAGCAATTTATTTCAATTTTCATAGTTAGCTCAATATCTTTTCTAGATTAGCAATCACATCAACATTAAAGTAAATTGCAGATACAACATAAACATAAATCGCAGAAGACAAGTCAAGGCAAGAGGACACAAAATGTGGCACTATCCAAGGACAAAACCCAATGTGGGGAAACCCTTGATAATTCTTCTTATGTGTTCTTCAATAGTTCAACAGAGAGAGAGAGAGATAATACATTTACAATAGAAGTCGGCACTTTAACTTATCTAGATAAAAGCATGGATCATCTCTAAGAAGATGATTCGTGAGATCAGTTGAAGGCATGCTGCTTCAACTGATTCTCCAAGGTGACTCCTTCACCTATCATTATGTTGAATCTCGTCATCATGTTGCACCTCACCATGATGCACCATGCTACACCTGTCATCACTATGTTGCATCTCATCATGCTTCACCAATCATGATTGCACCATGTACTTGGTGCACCAAGGATCATTGTTGTCCCAAGTACTATTGTTGCACCTAGCTACACCATGTACTTGCTACACCTTGTTGTTGCTGCTATCCCATCAATTTCATTGCTCTCCCATCATAGTTCTGTCCAAACATGTTGTTGTCCCATCATTGTTCTAAAGGTGATCATGTTGCCACATAGTTGTCCCAAGTGGTATGCTAAATCATGTTGACACACAACATGTCTCATGTGTTTGCAGCACCATGCTTGCAATTCTTGCCTTAGCATTCCTTTGTTGTCCCATTTACTATATAGTTGTCCCTTGCCATTGTTGCCTAGATATATAGGTGTAGCTAATGTCCCTAACAGTCATGTTATACCTTGTTGTTGTCCCCTTAGCCTTGCCATACCTGCTATTGTCCCCTTGTTCTTGTCCCTTTAGCCTTGCCATACCTGTTGTTGTCTCATGTGTCTTAGCAGCACCATGTAGCCCAGTTGTCCCATTTATGAGCATTGTTGTCCTGGGCATGTTTGAGTCCTCAAACTCTCATGTTTTCGTTGTTTTGAGGGTCACCTACACCCCACTTTTTCAGTCGTATTAGGCCTGCATCTAGGACACCGTAGGTTAGTGTTAGGGCTCCCTTTAGACTATGTTAGGGCTACCTTTAGACAATGTTTAGGGCTGCTCTTAGACAACGTTTAGGGCTGATCTTAGACTATGTTTAGGGCTGCCTTTTGACAGCATTTAGGGCTGCTCTTAGATTGCCTTTAGGGATACCTTTTGGCAGCGTTTAGGGCTGCTCTTAGACTGCATTTAGGGCTACCTTTTGGATAGTGTTAGGGCCTCTCTTGGTTGTGATAAGATTCCTCCAAGACTGTGGCTAGGCCATACTTCCTTGACAATGTTTTTGACTTCTTCTTTGACAGTGTCTAGGGCTAGGGCATCTCCTCTAGGGCAGCTTCCTTAGTCTTCTTTCCTCCAACATCTAGGGCTTCCACTCCTAGATTTATCTTCCACTAAAACCTAAGACAAGTGGAGAGAAATTAAGATAGAAGTGTGCGTGAGAAATGACTCTCATTTCATCTCCTTTTATACTAAAACGTTGAGCACATGTGGGGTTTATTTGGTTGCTGGCCGAAATTGACAATTGTCTTATAACACAAATAAATTCATAACTCAATGAATACTTATCGAAATCGAATGACCTTTAGATCAATCCTACACCTCTCGATGAGAGGGATCTAAGAAAAATATCAACTTCCATAAATAAGATGACCCACATAGATTTTAGCCCTAGTTGCCAATTTTAACACTCCCTCTCAACTAGGGAGAACTCCATCTGTTGATCCATATGTTCGACTGTACTATCTCTGAAATCAGTGCCCTGCACTGCTCTGCTCTGCTTCATTGAACCATGAAGAAGAATAATTGATCGAGAATGTCTCATACCATTCTCTACTGACCTGAAGTCAGTTTTATTGATCCCAGATCAATATCACAAGAGAGTGTCTCAAACCACTCATATTGATCCCAGATTAATTTCATTGATCTTATATCAATGGAGGTCATCCTAGCATAGGGAGTATGGTAGATACAACAATGCATCCATCAATAGTACTACTATGGTCCCTAACCCCATTTCCCTGCTCATTGGCCAGATGAGAGGTATTTCCCATGAGTCCCAGACTACATGGGTAGGATGCCTCAACAGGTGAACCATTCATCCTGTCCCTAAGTCTCCTCGAGGTATCACAAGGGAAGGCTAAGCCATTCACCCTATACACAGCGCACCATTAGGGGAGGGTGAGTCGCCTTATGGTCATGTGTTTCTCCATTAAGTACCCCAAGCCCCTCGGAGCTCCCAGAGCTCAATGCATGCAACATTGAAGACCCTTATAAGAAGGTCTCTCAACAACTCAAAGACGTTCAAGAAGGTCACAGATTTGACCTTTCCTCGAGGCTTTGACAAATGTCTGCAACCTGTACATCAGTCTCAATGCGATGGAGCCTCCTCGCTCATCGACGTACCATATTCCAAATAAGGCAGTATCTAATGTCTATCTGCTGGAGCAATCATTGAATATAGGATTCCTCAACAATTGAATCCCCCCCTGGTTGTCACAGAGGATCACGGTGGTATTCATCATGTGTACAAATAGCTCACTGAAGAGTTTCCACAACCAGGCAGCTTCACATGAGACCATAGTCATAGTTATGTATTCAGTCTCAACGGTGCTTATAGCAACCGACTTATGCTTCCTGCTCATCCAAGATATCGAAGCAGAACCAAAAGAGAACCAGCACTGAGAAGTGCTCTGGTGATCCTCCACACTGCCTGCCCAGTGAGCATTCAAATAATCATGCAGCTTCATATTTCCGGCAGTTATCTCAATCCATGAGAGATTGTGCCCCGAAGATATCTGAGAAGATTCTTGGCACCAATCTAGTGAGGCTCAACCAAAATATGAGCCCAACATGCTAACTGCAAATCATATGTCCAGAGGGAAGTTCACCAAGAACATCAACGCAAATGAGTTTATGAAACTCAAAGGCATTTCCCAAATCTGGTCCAGCATCACTATCATATAACTTCTGAAAGTTAAGATCCTCGAGGTAGTCATGGGTGTGCAGTTTACCATTCTACATCCGGAATCCAACTCCCTCTTACTTCTGCAAATGAGAGGGTCTGCACCTGTCATTCCCTCAATCATTGAAGATGTCCCTGGAATGATTGTTATCTTCATCAAGAGATGTGTTCCTGCCATTTGGACACTCCTTCGCATAATGGCTGAACTTATTGCAACCAAGGCATCTGCCTTTATTTCCAACCTTAGATCCGGACTTCCCATTGAAGTGATATTTCGGTAGGTCATCAGAAACTTCCGTTGCGCCATTCTGATAATATTCTCTGCTTTGACTTCACTCTCGGTGAATTTGAAGAGGGATGAGGAATCCACTGATCCCCTTGTCCTTTCCCAACTGTCTTCGATGATTGCTCCTTCACTCTTGCTTGGGCTTTGTCTTCACCTAAGCTATGATCCCATGTTAATTTTAGGTATGTTCTATGCTTAGAAAAAATTATTTCAATTTTCACAGTTAGCTCAATATCTTTTCTAGATTAGCAATCACATCAACATTAAAGTAAATTGCAGATAGAACATAAACATAAATCGCAGAAGACAAGCCAAGACAAGAGGACACAAAATGTGGCACTAGCCAAGGACAAACCCCAATGTGGGGAAACCCTTGATCAATTCTTCTTATATGTTCTTCAATAGTTCAGTAGAGAGAGAGAGAGTACATTTATAATAGAAGTCAACAATTTGACTTATCAAGATAAGAGCATAGATCATCTCTAAGAAGATGATATGTGAGATCAGTTGAATACATGCTGCTTCAACCAATTCTCCAAGGTGACGCCTTCATCTATCATTTTGTTGAATCTCATCATCATGTTGCACCTCACCGTGTTGCACTATGCTGCACCCATCATCACTATGTTGCATCTCATCACGCTTCACCAATCATGATTGTACCATGTACTTGTTGCACCAAGCATCATTGTTGTCCCAAGTACTATTGTTGCACCTAGCTACACCATGTACTTACTGCACCTTGTTGTTGTTTCTATCCCATCAATGTCATTGTTGTCCCATCATAGTTCTATCCCAACATGTTGTTGTCCCATCATTGTTCTGAAGTTGATCATGTTACCACACAGCTATCCCAAGTGGTATGTTGAACCATGTTGACACACAGCATGTCTCATGTGCTTGCAGCACCATGCTTGTTATGCTTGCCTTAGCATTCCTTTATTGTCCCATTTACTATACAGTTGTCCATTGCCACTACTGCCTAGATATATAGGTGTAGTTGATATCCCTAATAGTCATCCTATACCTTGTTGATGTCCCCTTGCTGTTGTCCCCTTAGCCTTTCCATACCCATTGTTGTCCCCTTAGCCTTGCCATACCTGTTGTTGTCCCATGTGTCTTAGCAGCACCATGTAGCCCAGTTGTCCCATTTATTAGCATTGTTGTCCTGGGCATGTTTGAGTCCTCAAACTCTCATGTTGTCCATGTTTTGAGGGTCACGTACAGCCCACCTTTTCATCCGTATTAGGCCTACATCTAGGGCATCGTAGGTTAGTGTTACGGCTCCCTTTAGACTATGTTAGGGTTGCCTTTAGATAGCATTTAGGGCTACCCTTTAGACAGTGCTTAGGGCTTCTCTTAGATTGTGTTTAGGGTTGTCTTTTGACAGCATTTGGGGTTGCTCTTAGACTGTGTTTAGGGCTGCTCTTAGACTGTGTTTAGGGTTATCTTTTGGATAGTGTTAGGGACACTCTTTGTTTTGATAAGATTCCTCCAAGATTGTGGCTAGGCCATACTTCCTTGACAGTGTTTTTGACTTCTTCTTTGACAGCGTTTAGGGCTAGGGCATCTCCTATAGGGCAGCTCCCTTAGTCTTCTTTCCTCCAATGTCTAGGGCTTCCACTCCTAGATTTATCTTCCACTAAAACCCAAGACAAATGGAGAGAAATCAAGATAGAAGTGTGTGTGAGAAATGACTCTCAAGTCATCTCCTTTTATACTAAAGCGTTGAGCACATGTGGGGTTTATTTGGTTGCTAGCCGACCTTGACGAATTGTCTTATAACACAAATAAATTCATAACTCCATGAATACTTATCGGAATTGGATGATCTTTTGATCAATCCTACACCTCTCGATGAGAGGGATCCAAGAAAAATAGCAACTGCCATAAATAAGATGACCCACATGGAGTTTGGCCCTAGTTGCCAATTTTAACACATATCCAAATCATGCTCAAACAACTCGTTAAGGAGCTTCTTCATCTTGCCTCACAACTAGCCATGCTAGCAACATCATACTCATCCTTAATCGTACTATGGACCTCTCGTCCAAGATATCATGGAAGATATCATACTAAAGCATCATCGAAATGTGCTTAACAATAATATCTATCAACAACAATACATCCATGAAGTCACATACTTTAGGAGAAATATATCAGACTAAAAAATAGAATATCTCATGCAGATATTTCAAAGTATGCTTGGTGGAAACTCTATGTGAATGACGCAGCTCAACCATGAATTTATTCACGTTCTATGCACATCATACATTATATATATAGATGTTCAAAACAGAGAATCAATGCTTCAATCAATAGTCGAATGCCATGTCAAGTTCAACAACATCTTTGAACTTCAAATCAAAGTATCCATTGCATTTTCAAAAATATTTTCCAATATCTTTGTAATATGGAATTTTTTTTCCAAATTCCAGAAATCGATTCATCATGCCATGATACATCATTTCGAGCTTTAGAATCTATCTTCCTTTGATTTAGATCATCAAAGGACCATCACCTGTAAGGATTAGACCATCAGGATACACACAAAAAATCATAATCAAAATCAAAGTCATACCTTTGAACTCATCATCCTAACTTCGTCATATAACTTTCAAATATAGACATATCTAGATCGGGGAAATTGCTTCATGCAATGCTCTAAGCATAATTCCTTGCTTATCCAACATAATCATCCTAACATAAATCAATTTTGTTACCATCACATCAACAGAGTCAACTTATCAAAGCTTAGAAGTCAAATCAAAACTATCATCAAAGTCATCAACATCACAGTATCAATTATTTCAACCAGGTGACAGGTGGAGCTCATATCAAATTGTGATTTCATTTATTAGTATGCCAACAAGTTGTCATCAACCATGCATTATCAATCTGAATTGTATCAAGTCTTTCTCATAATCATAATACAAGACATTATGTACTAGGTGTAAATGCATACATCAAGGATGAGTCATGCAGGTTCCATTTTCATGTTGAATCACAACTATCATTACCTCAACCATTGTGCTAGGAACAAGGAGGCCAATTTCTGAATACCCACATAAGCCATTCTGCCCACATAATACTGAAATTAGGGCAAATCAACACTCATCAAATGAAATCATTAGGAATCATGTAGAGAGATCTATAGTCAAAGCATATTTCAATCATAAATTCAAAGTTATTGTCAAACATCATGGCTAATTCTTCTAGAATTTCAAACCAGCAGTTTTCTAGCATTTCAACTTGCCCAACAAATGTAGAAACTCTAACACAAGAGAGAGAAAGAGAGGCCCAAAACTTCGATCTTGCTTTTCTTATGCTTCTTCATCCTTTTCCAGCTTCTATCCCGAGGAGATCGAACTTGCTTGAGAGTGTGTTCAAATGAGGTCGAATTCTTTCTTATTTATAGGCTTTTGAAGGGTACGAATTGCTATCTTTAGGCCGACTTGTCCCTTCATGTAGGTCAACTAGATCTTTGCACCATGATGAGGTCTTGGACAATCTTTTGATTCTATTTTGACTCAAATAAATTTTCTTTCTAATATGTAACATGCCCAAATGAGTCCTCAATACATGACAATGACTCAATTGACTTTATAACAAACCTAGAAGCACTCAATGGGTGCTTGACCTAAAAATAAATTTCCCTTAAGCATGAAATTGATGCCTCAAGAATAATAATAATAAAATTTATTTTTCTCTTTTCATTAAATACATAAAATCATGATTAGATATGTTTGTTATGAAGACTGAACCTAGTTACCTATTTCAACAATAAGTTCAAATTCAGTTAGGTCCTTCATTTTACCAATTGTTATTGCTACTATCTTTCCAATATTCTAGTGAAGAGGGGATCCTGAAAGGTTTTCCTTGGAAAATTAAATTTTAAGCTATGTTATAGGGTTCACCGAATATGAACATTGGGCTTCAAGATTCAGTGAACCTCAAAAAAAGCGTTTAAATTTGTTTAAGTTCACTATGTTTTGCTTCTACTAGGTCACCTTATTCGTTTAAGTTCACTTGGGTTCACCTATGTGCCCTTTGTTTACATATAAAATGTGATACTTCTATAAAAAAACACCATATCAGATAGCGAGAGGGTAGGATATGCTCGCTACACTGCGGGATAAAAATTGGGGGGCAACGTTTAAATGACTTTAACCATAGAGGTTTAAGCAAAGCTTTCACCCATTGGTTCCACTTATCCCATAGTTTCATTAGGCAAACCGAGCCTTGGTTCATTCTCATAAATGGGCACGAACAATAAACTTGGTTTGTTGCCTCAAAAATCACTTGGCCCCTCCACCTCAAATGCCCTTTGTTGCCCTCTTTTTGCGACAATCGAGTTTTCCTTATTAACTACATATGTGTTATGTTATATTGCTTTATAAAATTTAATATATATTATATATATATATATATATATATATATATAATATATATATATTATATAATATATAGAATATATTGTGTAAATATGATATTTATTACATAAATTATTTATATTATAATAAAACTTAAATATTATTTTATAGAGTTTAATACATATAATATTTGTTATATAATTAAATGATATGTGAATTAGATCATTTATAAATTAAATTATGTATTATGTATAGTTGAATTTGATGTGGAATCTCATTCAAAATTTATTAGAAAAAATTAATATAAGAGAATGTAGACTTTATTTTTTTTTGTCAAGTAAGAATGGAGTTTTCTGTTAACCGAACAAGTACATTACATATGTTACAGGGAAAACCAAAATTCCTTTTGTTTACCAAAATATGGTCCACATAACCTATCAGAAGCGTTATTGGTTGTAAACCTTTAAAACGCAGAACCATTCACTCTATCGGAAAATAAAGATTACACAAGAAATACACAAAACCCCACCCGCAACACATAAGGTCAGACTTCAAAAATAATACATCCACAACCATAAAAAACGGCAGGTCCGCACTTCCAGTGCAACGCCCTCCCACTGTCCTCACCGAACACCGATCTCCGATCGGCCTGAAAATTGTCGTCCATCTCTTTCAATGATCCAACGGCTATCGTCGAATCGCAAAATCGCATATCAGCGAATTGTAATTCCAACTTCACCTCCTTCCTCCAATCACCGATCAACCACTTGCACGACCGAACCTCCACCATTGATCTACCCTTCGTGGATCCAACGGTTCACGCTGATTTCGGGTGGACAAGTAGCACGAGGATTAACCGCCCGAAAAGTGGTTTCCTCTCTCCTCCTCGCTGCTATGTGTCGCTTGAAGAGTGGAATCGGAGGCCGACCTCGAAAAATTGGTTACCACTTAGACCTCGCCCAAAATACCACTTGTGGTTCGAGAAACCATCTCCGCGCGAATTAATTTGTGTGCTCTTCCGCTAAGCGAAGACCATCTATCTATCCCATCGGACGGTTCTCCTTCCTTCCTACCTGCGCCATTGATCTTCTGCTTATCGATGGATTTGCACTTAAACTCCAGTTTCTCTACCATACTCCGCTTAACACATAGACACTCATAGATAGCAATATTTCGTTAATGAATGTGTCGCCATCGATCCATACAGTGATCAATGGTCAATTAAACCTACAGCACTTCCAGAATCAGTCCTCATGCCACTGCATCCTTGGTCTTCCTCTGCTGATCTCAACCTTCCACTCAAATCTAATGGAATACTAATGCCAAAACAATCTTCGAACTGCTGCCAAAGAACAGGCAAAGAGTTTAGGGTTCCCTATCCTCCCGCCTGTCTCCTGATCCTCTTCGATCCATCCTGACAATCCATTGCTCCCTATCTTTGGCAGCCTGACAGAGACAGTCCTCTAACAGTTTACCTAGGGGTAATAACTCCCAAACGTGCAGAGTGTCCCTTTCCTTATTAGTCACTCCTTCATTCGCCAAACGATTAGCTAACATGTTAGCTTTTCTTTTCACATGGACAAAGCTTACATTTTTCAAGGTTTGCAGGTGGGTGTAGATACGGTGAAATATCTGTGATAGCCTCTAGTGTTTCGACACTTTATCCGGTGATGTACCATTACATATTTTCTTGGCCGCTCTAATAATCAATTCTGAATCTGCTTCAATGATGAAATTATGTGAATTTGAATCCACCAAGATTTCCAAGAACTACTCTAGGGCCATGAGTTTTGCCATGTTATTAGTGGCCTTCCCCAACTGGCCATGAAAGATCTTCTTTATTTGACCCTGTTCATCTCTTATAGCACCCCCAAAACCAGCTAACCCCGGGTTTCCCTTAGAAGCTCCATCTATATTGACCTTTAAGAAACCATGTGGAGGAGGCTTCCAAATATTTATATCTGCATTTGTTTGGCTCACACCCTTGATTATGCCTTGTGGGCTTATAGACTAGAGACCCAAATGTAGTAGAATACTCACATCTTGGGGCAAAGGAGGGTCCTTAGGAATGTAGGAATTTACAGGGTAAGTTCCTCAGACAGAACACCAAAGGTCACCGCTCACAAACAAATCACATATCAATACACCAGTAATTTTGATGTGGTTAAAACCCTCAAAGAGGGAAACAGTCCATGCCCTGAGCCAACGCGGCCACTTCAGGCAACTTATTAATAAAAGAACGAAATTTTACATAAGCTTCTCTCATGAACAGTTAACCTACAAATGACCCTCCATGCTCTTTAAATAGAGATCATGGACCAATCGGGTGTTAAGCCACGGATCAAGTGTCGGTAATACTGAGGAG
>APFE031084795.1:224591-239590 GCA_000404065.3 Pinus taeda | reverse complement strand
CCTGGTGGTATCTAACCACTGAGGATTGGCTGTCTCCGACCATGTGGCTTGTATATGAATATTGGTTGCCTGAATTGCTAGTGGGGTCATGTATGGTCATGTAGAGGGCTGATGCCATTCATTTAGTCAGGGTTAATGAGTCCGTTGTTGTATATAATGCATTTATTCTTCACATAAGTCCTGAATGAGTCAAATTTTTATGTTCAGATTCTTAGAAGTTCATTCAGAATTTAGTTGATTTTTCAGTTTTATGTTGCTACTCAGTCAAGGGGGAATCAATCCATACTGAAGTAATTGTAGTTGTCGATAAGCACTTAGCAATTAAGTGCCCTTATTGGTATTTACTATGTTGCGTGTTCAAGGTTTGACTGTTTAAATTGAAAGGTTACATAAGTTGATGCTGCTTTTGGCTGTATTCCATATCTTACTACACAGTCTTAGTGGTGAAGGTCCAGCTTTTGATATTGGAGGCTGTAAAGAAACTATTTTTGCCGAGAAGAATCCAGCCAAGGGTCTCAGGGAGCATGTAACATTAGTTCACTACATATCTTCCGATGGCCATATTCTTGATTCTGGGGCAGTAGTTTCAAATCTGAAGTGAAAAAAGTGTAGGCCCTGGTACACCATGCCACTAACCAGCCACAATTACTCATTGCTTGAGATTGTATTCTTGGTTGGTTAGATTCTTTTGCAGTTTCTAACCCAACTCAAAAGTTTGTAACTCTTCGAGGTGGAGATGAGTCAGGAAGATAATTAATAATAAGATAATATTTTTTAATGTCCAACAAATAACAAAGAAATTGGTTAAGACGCCAGTTGTTGATAGACTATGGGAGTACCCGTAACATTTTAGACGCTAGACAACTAGCAGAAAAGGAAATGTACAACTGGCAGAAAAAGGATAGACTAGCAGGATCTAGGTAAAGTAGAGGAGGAAAACCCTAACAGACATGAGGCTCTAGCTCAACATCAGCATTGCCACTAGAAATAAAAGTACCATTAGATGAATATAAGGGAAAAGAGGTATCCCTGTCTTTGTATATCACTATGAAGGACTGATGCAAACCTTGATGATGTCCTCCAGAGAGTGCTTGGGGCTGAGAGGGCCAGTTTGCATGATCATGGGAGGAGCTCTGAAGGGAAATGAACTATCTCCCCTAATACCATATGGAGAGGGGTAGAACCTCTTGATAGAAGTCTCGTTGGTCGAGAGGGTCTGGTGGGTAGTGTTACCTTATAATTCTGCAGCAATCAAGCCTAGTCATAATACTTCTGCAAAATAATTTTCCAACAAACATACAATGCTCATAAGATACAACAGTATTATTATTGCATTCTTGCCTCTTCACATAAGTTCAAAATCTGAAAAATGAAGTAAAAGATAACCTTTTATTAAAAGGAACAGCCGAGGTATATAGCATAAACAAAATCTGAAATTAGGGTCTTGAAAAAGACGAGTCTCTCTTCAGACTTTCTAATGCTGAAGATAAATTCTATGACAGCAGCAATATTTCCAGCATAAGATAGAGGAGGACAAGATACAAAACAACCTTACAAATGTTGAGTTTTGTAGCTCAGAAGGTACTTCTAGTCTTGTGTCTTGACTAGAAGGACCTTGATTTGCCTCTTTAGGAGCTTGCATGCAACATGCAGAGAATGAAGGGAAGAGACATACGGAAGAGAAATGAAATTGATAAATGGGAGTTACCAACAGAAGGAGAGCCTTGTTGTTCTGAGTTTTCTGGGCACGGGGGAACAGTCTGCTTCAATTGGGAAGCTTACTAGATTGAGTAGCGAGGTTCTGCTCAGTTTGGCTTGGTGGTTTCGGTCTTTTGGTAACCGAAGCAGGAGCAGCTTGAGGCATCTTCAACCGCAGGAATACAGGTAGGTACTCTCATCAATTTTGTTAGTTAGATTTGTAAAATTTTATGTAATTTCATCACAGGTTCATGATGATTTTAAGAAATCCTTTACTGTCTTTACAATGGCTGTTAAATTCTGTACAGTCCTTGCACTAAATTCTATATAGCCCTTACATGATGAGAGGTGCCATTATATGCATTGAGAAGATGTTCCCGAATCAATATATTCAAGACAAAACTAACATATAACTAGATATGTACAAGGAAGCATCTGGCATGTTTGGATTCAACTCAAGCCAATGTCTCAAGGACAAGAAAATGCCTTGTAAGTGCAAATTGTTAGAACTTAGCTTGTAAGTTTGCTAGTTCTCTTTTATGTGTTTCACATTGCAAACTGATAATCTTTGTTGTTATATTTTAAAACCCATTGGTGGATAGATTGTGGCACTAAGGCACCCCAATTAGAAGAATTCGCCATCAGAGTTCTAAGTCAAAACTGCAGTGCTTCTTCTTGTGAGCGCAATTGGTTAGTGTTTGAGTACATCCACAACAAAAAAGAGAAACAAGTTGGAGCATGAGAGGTTGGAGAAGTTGTTTTTCATCTCTACTAAAACCTTCGAATGCTCACAAAAAAAGTGCAACCAAAGGATAAAGATCCAATTTTATTGGATACTATTGATTTAGAGTTTGATTGGGTTATGGAGGAGGAGTCCCTTGATTTGAGTTGGCTTGATGAAGAAATTGAGGATCTCTCTAGTTTGCCATCTCAAATGGAGACTCCAAATACACTTACCTCACAGTTGCTTCAGCCTTCCGATGTTAGAAAGCTCCATGAGGGCTTATTGTAGGCATAGTCGTTTGTGATTGATGAGACTCAAGATTGTTATGAGACAATCATTTATCATTTATGACATATATATTTGAATTTTGAACTTGCTAACATTTTTGATTTTAATTATGGAATCACGAGTCCTGTTCTTCTTCAGTATCTAAATGTTTTGCTTGCGAAAATCGAATATGTTACGTTGTACTTTTATAGATATGAGATGATGTTATGAATTATTGCATATATTGTGGTTAAAATTGACCATATTTTAAGGTTTTTTTGTATTTTGACGAATCTTATATGAGTCTTATACGGGTCGTTCTCGAGTCTTATACGAGTTGATGAGTCAATAGCCAGACGAGTCATGAAACATTGCACAATAGCATAACCTAGAAGCAACAATTCCATACATTAGACAATTTCAAGATAGAAAATATTAAACAATAAGCACTTACAAGACAACATTTAGTATATCCATCCATTATCCAAAGAAGTAGCTCCAAAGACAATAAAAAGTAGCTTCCAAATATCAAAATGTATCTCATAGATCTCCAATAGCCAAAAGAAACAAGTGTGAGTTCTTCCCAAGAAGTCTAATTTCAAGTGTGATGATGATGAGAGACTAAATGAGGTCTCTCTTATTTATACATGTTCTATCAAGTCTAATTTTAGCCTAGAAGCCCCTCTTAGTCGTCAAATGCAGGGAAAACTAATTGTGGTTACAAGCCAACCACATAGCTTATGTAAAATCGCAAAAATTAGCCCGCAAAAGGGTCGTAAGGATGATGTCATCACTGCGTGGGCCTCTTGGAGGTACGTGTTGAGTTCCCTTGGTGCCAAACTGAGTGAAGAGGGCTCCATAAATCATCATCTGGTGGTTGTCCCCTAGGCATCAATGCGAATCATCATGTGGACCATAGTTTTGTGTTTGGGGCACAAAAAGGGTCTCATGGGTCTCCTATTGATCAAATAGCCTGGATTTGCTCCATTGTTAAGGGCTCGGAGAATGGTGCTAGCCCTCCCATGTCTCAAAGGGTGAGACCAACCTCATCTGGGCCTCAAATCAACTGCCAAACCATGTGCACACTGCTAAGCCGACCGGGGCATGCTGGTCCAAGTGCATCATCTCATGAACGATATGGGGAAAAATGCAGATTGTTGTGGTGCTATAGGTGCCCATGGCCTGGAATGATGATGCTCTGCAAGTAACAAGACTCCCATGGCTCTCAATGCTTGACCTGGAGGGTGTCATATGCTCCTCTAGTGGACGTAGGCCCAGTTAAGTTGCCCATCCCATGGTGAAAACCACCTGCCAATCACATATAATGTTTGGTGCTGCATCTTTATCATTAGGTACAATAATTCATTAGTGCATCTAAGTGGACCAAGTTTGTTAGTCCACTCCATATGGGGTTTCCCTTCCAAAGTCGGGGTTTTGA
Organism: Pinus taeda; assembly: GCA_000404065.3. Lineage (NCBI taxonomy): Eukaryota > Viridiplantae > Streptophyta > Pinopsida > Pinales > Pinaceae > Pinus > Pinus taeda. The sequence goes on along the minus strand of APFE031084795.1, from coordinate 235,463 downwards.
TCTCGAAGTAGTGTTACCTCCCTAGGTAGGAGTGGTTAATAAACTATCCTATTAGGTGTTCCCAACCCCTAAGAGAAAAGACATGTCCCTGGTACATCCTTCAATTAATAGGTGACATGTGAATGATGATGAAATGGATGGGGTCACAAGGTTCTCAAGGCCAAATGCCATGGGTACAAGGATAACAATGATGAAGTCAGTCCACATATTGGGCATATCAATGTGAGGAGGGGTCAATCGTGGATACATGAATTACCCAAACCTTTGTTATTCCACCCCTCTTTATTTCCGTATTGTCTTTTTTTGAACATTGCTTTGTATTACTGCCCGAAGCTCTAGGACATGAGAGCATGCTATGTATATTTAGAGCTCTCCTAAGGGTACCCACTATTGGTGGGCAACAAGTTGCACGCATGATGATGTGTTGCATGTGACATGCATGTAAAGCAAGCTGAATTTTTGACTTGTACTAGAGTTAAAGTAGAGAAAGATAAAGATAGGATAAATGCTTGAAGTAAAGTCACTTTTTTGAAGAATTTCAACCACCACTCTGGTTATCAGTTTTCCTTATCACTCCAGGCATTTAGTTTTAAATCCAAGCATGATAAAAATTCTAAAATCTGGAAATGACAATATTTTTCTGAATACACAAATTTAGAGTTTTCACAACTGCTGAAATTGCAGAAATAAAACACAACAAAATTATGACAGCCACACACAGAAAATAACACAGTGATTTTTGGTCAATGTGACTGTGGAAAAACCCCCTCCAACTCTTGGGGAAAACCAGTTTGAGAGCTCTTCTTTATTTCTGAAAATGCTTTTACAGACACCGAAATACACAATAAAAATTCCAGCCTAAGTTGCAGGAAACGCAGGGGGAGGGGTCGTTTTCGTACGGAAACGAAACGGAAACGCGTTTCCGCGTACCGTACGGCGTGGAAACGCGTTTCCGTCCGTACGGGCGCGTTTCCTGAAATGGAAACGTCCACCGTATGGACGGAAAAACGCGTTCCAGGCCGTACGAGCCCGTTTCCACCAAAATAACACTTGTTTAAATTTTTTATTTTTATTTTATATTATTTTTATTTATTATTATTATTTATTTATTATTTTTATTATTATTTGTGTTGTTTGTTTTCTAATTAATTTTTATTTTTTTTTTCAGGGTTTCTAATACTTCTAGAACATTTCTAAAGTTATAATTCATTAATGCTTGATGATATGACATATATTATATTATAATTTTAAATGTTTTTAATATATATATTATATATGTAAATTATATATATTCATACCTACTAATAGTTATATATTTATATATTATTATATATATATATATATATTCGCGTTTCCCCGTTTCCAAAATTTGGGGAGGTCGCGTTTCGTTTCGCTTCCCCGTTTCCCCGTTTCGTGCAACTTAGATTCCAGCAACTACAAATTACAACTTATCTCGATTTTCGTGCTTGCACTCTGCCTAGAAAATTGTGCCAATCAGCAAATGGCCAAAACAGAAAATTTTCAGCAATAAAACAACATTAAATGCTGTATGGTCTGCCCCAAAAAATGTGCCCAGAACTTGCTGTACAGACTATACAGATTTCAGCAGTACATCTGTCTCAAAATTTGTGCCCAAATCTGCCTCGAAATTTGTGCCCTCGCTGCTGTCCCTCTTCCTTGATTTTTGAACTATCCCTCTTCCTTGATTTATGTGCCTTTTTCCTACTGTATGGTTTTGCCTTGGGATGCGTGCTAATAAACGCTGCTGCCCAGATTTACTGAAATGTCTTCTTGCTGCTCTCCTTCACTTTCTCACTGGTCAGAAATTTCCTCCTTGCTCTCTCTTTTCTTTCTCTCAAATGCTCATGAAAGAATGAATTGATCTCTTCCTCTTCTCTTCTCTTTTTAACTCTCTAAATGACCTTTTGGGTTACCCTATGATCTAATAGCTGATATTCATTTAGATCTAAGGATGAGAATAAATGTGCATTTAATTCTCACTTTCTATTTTTTAACTCACCCACTTAAATAAAGACCCACTTAGCCTTTCATTTCCATAGTCACCTTTTCACTTTCTAATTCTTCATTGACTTTAATAAAGTCACCTTTAAATTAGAATGTAACTTTACCACTTATAAAGTCACTTTTAAATGAGAATGTAACTTTACCACTTATAAAGCCACTTTTAAATTAAATTGACTTTACCACTTATAAAGTCACTTTAGGAGAAAAGTACAAATAAATTTGGACACTTTTGCCTAGGCCAAATATCAAAGCCTTAAGGGAACCACTTGTCCTTTGGTACCCAAATTTTAACATTTTCTTCAGTTAACTTGATGAACTAATTTTGGAGGTCAATCTTAGCTTAGGAAAGTTATAAATTGAGCTTAAAGTGAGGAGCTAAGACACAACAAGCTTTTTAGTGAGCATGTGTTGGGTCCCAGAGAGTGCAGAGAGGTTGGTGATCAGTTTTGTATTTTCTCAGTTGGGCCGTTATCCCAGAATAGGAGCTCTAGTAATTTCTGTGATTAATTTATTAATGAAGAACTATTGATTTGGCAAAAATATGTGTGTATGTGATTCAAATCAAGTATTTTTTTTATTTTTTATTTTTATATTTTTTTCTTCTGCTAAATATGTTTTGGTTAGGAACTTAGCCGTGTATTTGTTCAACTAATAACTATTGGGAATCAAATACCACGTTCTAGGTTCGGGAAATTCTAACATGGTATCAGAGCCCCAACTTTGAATCAATCTTGGACATACATGTCGGCTTTGTGTTAGATCGCCGGAGCCAAGTTGGCTGGGATCATATGAACGATTTTCTTTTCAAGGCAGCTAGATTTTTTCGGCCGACATAAAAAGGGACAATTCAAAAAAATAAAAGAAAAGAGGAAAAGAAGAAAAAAAGGGCCCTGTTTTTTTAAGGGAAAAAAGGGTGAAATTTACTATAGTTCAGTTTGACAAGGATGAATGCAAGGTTATGCTATGAGGATCAGTTGGATGGGGCAGGAAATTCATCACATGGAAGGAGCAAACTGTTTTGTTATTTGAAGAGCAAGATTTGTGGGACATCGTGGAGAAGGCCGTCCAAATTCCCACAGATCCTACACAGTTGGCTAATTTTAATAAAAAAAACATGAAAACCAAGAGAATAATATTGGACTCCATTAAAGACCATATTATACCTCATGTGATGGGGAAGAAGAATGCCTTCAAGATGTGGGCGTCTTTAACCAAGTTATACCAGAGTACAAACCAAAATAGAAAGATGGTGTTGAAGGAGAAATTGAGAAACGCCAAGATGTCTGAAATTCACAGTTGCATCATACCTAACCATGGTCACTTAGATTAGAGATGACTTGGCAGCAGTGAGGGAAACTATTGATAGTGAAGAGTTGGTCGGATCAACCTTGGGTGTCTTTCCTTCGAAATGAGATGCCTTTGTTGATGGGATCATCGCACTGGAAAATCTGCCTGGTTGGGATAGATTGTGGGATGATATCTTTTTAGAGGATAAAAGGAGGTGTTCCAAAACTGTAGGGCCAACATGATGGTAGGGATGATGAGGAGAAATTTACTTTTGCTGCAAAAGGAAAATGTAAAGTAAAGGGAAGTGGGGGATATGCTTCCGTGAAGGACATGAGAAAAGTAAAGTGCTTTGCGTGTCACAGGAATGGTCACTATGTGAGCCAATGTCCATACAAGAAGAAGAAGATGAAGTGGCATCAGGTGGTTGCATTAACATCAACTGAGATTGATGACTTTACAGAGAAATTTGGAAAAGAATTTTCCAGTGTTCCACGGGGACTCGCCCCCCCACCTAGGGGTCTAGTTTCCTCGCTCCCCTGCACTCCGGGGACTTGGGGACGAGTAGGGGACGTTTCCCCACGCTCCCAAAATGGAGGAAACTCAGGGGGACGTGCAGGGAAAGGTTTTCCTTCCTGATGGGCGTTTCCCGAAAAGGGACGTGTGGGGCGTGTGGTGACGAGAGGGGACGTGGGGGGACGAGGGGTGACGTGGCACACCTTTAATGCATTAAAAACCATTTTAAATTTTTAATTAACTAAACGTTGAACTTAATCTTTAATTAAGAGTTAATTAACATTTAGGGTTTTGGAAAATCGTTGTTTCATGTTATAAAACCAGCACCCTGAACCATGAACAACACACTCACAACGGCACAGCCTTTGCAAGTTCGCTGAGCACTCCACTCACATTGTTGGATTTCATTGTTCGGATTCATCATTCCAGAACTCCTCCCTCCCTCTGGTCGAGCGTCATACAAGCAACCGCTGACAGCTCCCATCGAGCACCGTGCGAGCAGCACCTCCCTTCAAGCATCGTGCGAGCAGCCTGCGTGCGAGGAGCGGACTGCTATAGCTTAACAGGTTAGTAACAGACTACAGTTCATTTCATGAGCTTTTGCCACTGCTACTTGCGTAACTGCGTAAGAAGCAATGAAATGTAGTGCTTAAAATGTCTTATGATTGCTTTTATCTTTTGACTGGTTCCATTGTTGATGGGTGGACAATTCACTTGAAACTTTGGGCTTAAAAGTTAAAATCTCTTACGCAGTTATATCCAAAAGTCTTGTAGACAATATGTTCAGCTGTGGATATCTGCATACTAATATGATTGAAGATAACTAAATTCCAAATGGGAATTGCCATGAAATTAATGATTTTGTAACTCTTAAAGGTTACATAGTATTTTTAATAAACAGTGCCTGTATCATTATTGATTCAAGACAACTCATTTCTACGGAAAGGCAGGCCACTAAAAACTAAACATGCCTCGAGATATTTGAACTTTGGTACCCTGTCTTGCTATCTAACCATGTCTAAACTTTAAACTTTAATCATAATGTATGATCATTGATGTATGATTATAAATTAGAATTTTAAATTTATTATTTTATATGATTTTATAAATTTGGATAATGTCAAATGATATTCATATCAATGATCATGCTGTTGCAGCTTTCAATTCAAACCAAATTGTCATAATGACTCAATTAATAAATTATATTTTTTATTTTTATAAATTTTTAAGACCTTGACGCTCCCCCACGTTTCCTAAAAAATGGTAGGGAGCTTTTGCATAGGCCGCTCCCGCGCCCCGTCGCTCCCTCGCCCCCTCGTCCTGGAACCTTGGTGGAACACTGGAATTTTCTCTTGTTGCCTATGTTTGGGGTAGTAATACGTTGTGTATCAGGATAGTGGGTTATGGCTAGTGGACAGGAAAGCGCCCAATCACATGATGGGGATGAGGTCAATGTTCCGCAGTATTTCAAAGCCAAAATCAGATTTCCATGTGAGTTGTGGAGCTAACACCATGGATGCATTGAAGGGGGTTGGATGTGTCCGATTCCAACTAGATTCAGAAGGATTTTTAGAGGCGACAGGGATATTGTTTGTTTCAGAGTTGATGGTACACATGCTCTCAGTATCAACCTTGAAGGACACTGGATATAGATTTTTGTTCTGGGATGGACAGGTGCTTCTATATTCAGAGGGAGTGACCTTGGATGCAACTATAGTGCTTGGCATCAGAGAGGGGCAGTCATATAGGTTGTTGGGACAACCTGTGGGTATATCTGAGGGGACCTTGGATATAAGATTAGTGTTAATTTCTGAGAGCGAGCAGGTGGTGAGGAAGAGTCATTCTTCAAATACTACCAAACTACCAAGAGCCTCAGCTGGTATGACATGACATTGTTAGACGCTTAGGAGTAGGATCCTAGGAGCGTGAATGAAAGGAACAAGTATTTAGATCACATTCTGAAGCAGGTAGTGTGAAAATTTCATCTATTGCAGCTATTGGAAATTATTCTTCTAACTGAAAATTTAATTATGTAGTTTACTTGCTACGGAAAACAAAGAATAAAATCACAATTGCAATTTTTAGCAAAAAGAAATATTGCGGAAAATAAAATACTAGAAACTGAGAAATTCTAGCACACAGACAAGAATTTTGACACAATTATTTTTGGACAATTGTCCTCGGAAAAACCCAATGCGGGAAAACCGATGCAGTAGATGAGGGCTTTATTATTATTCTTCAACAACAATTATGAGTACAATTATTTAGATGCCTAACTAGCAATCTAATCTGAGGAAAATACTGACACAATCTAGTGAGGAGTTTTTTCTCACCCCACAACTATTTTCTGCCTCCGAAATTACCTCCATAGTCTCTGCACTGAGCCTCCTGTGTTACCCTCTGTGTAGAGCTTACTCTGGCCCTTGAGAATTTCGACCTTCCGTCCTTTGTCTCTTTTGGAGACTGGAAACCTTCCTTTCGTAATACTGCTGCCCTCCTCTTCCACTTGCTACTCACCCTCTGGCTCTATCTTCTTTGCTGAGCTACTGCTAAGCTACTGCTACTGAGAAAATTGAACTGCTTGGGCAACTAAGTATCTGCACTGGTTTATTCTCTATCACCACATAGATCTCCTCTTGTAATCCACTATTGGAGTACCAACGACCATATTAAAACTTAATCAATGGATAGGATCATCTCTGGATCGATCTGTGTGAGTTTCTAGATGATTCTTACCTCATCTCAATTAACACTGATTAATTAACCATATTCCAAGTTTAAACTTAGGAAATATTTAAAAATCAGTTAATATTTCTGGGTTTTGGAGATCTCATGTATTTTAGCCTCTCCACCAAATTTCGTGGCTAGAACACATTCGATGCTACAAAAACTAACACTCCCTCTTGGCGAGGAATGCGTTCTAGTGCTGCACACCCTACCACAACACTCTGTCTCTGTATCAACCCCTATCATGCTGCTGATGTCTGGCTGCTGCTGCCCACGAACCACACCGCAACTCTGATATACGCTGCATCTTTGCTGTTGCTGACCCTGCTGTACTGCTGTCAACACTGCATCTGCACTGCAACTCCATGTCATCTGTTGCTGTTGCCACTGAGAATCATCCAAGGTAACCTGCCTCTGCTACTGAAACGGGTTCTCCACCATACCCATTTGTTCTCTAAAATAGATGAACTTGGCTCTTCCTAAAGCTTTCGTGAGTATATCTACAACCTGCACTTCTGTGGGAACATACTGTAGTTGTACTGCTCCACGTACACAATCTCTGATGAAATGACATGGAATATCTATGTGTTTCGAATTGTCATGAAACACTAGATTCTCATAGAGCTTTATGCAACTCTAATTATCACGATAGGCACTGGTCGCCTCCATCTTTTGCATGAACAAGCTCACTAGCAGCTTTAGAAGCCATATGGCTTCACACATAGCTGCGCTTGGTGCCATATACCCTGCTTCTGCAGAGCTCAGTGCTACTGACTTATGCTTCTTGCTACACCAAGAAACCATTCCTAGTCCAACACTGAAGCAGTACCCAGAGGTACTTTCCCTGTCCATTGAACTGCCTGCCCAATCTGCATCTGTAAATCCACATAATCTGACATCATCTCCTCGAGTATATCTTAACCTATACTCAACTGTGCTACACACATACCTTAGAATGTGCCTCGTTGCTACCCAATGTACCCTCTTCGGTTCTACCATGAATTGAAATAAGGGTGTTCATTGTGAAGCAAATATCTGGCCTCATATTGACTAGATACATGAGAGATCCAATAAACTGTCTATACGAGGTGGGTTTGACATCCTTGTCATTTGATGCATCTATCTTCTTTTAGTTGGTGATCATGGGCGTAGACATGGGTCTGCAATCCTGCATTCTGAACCTCTTCAGAATATCTATAGCGTACCTTCCTTGTCCAAGGAAGATCTCCCCATTCTTCTGCCATACTTGCAATCCTAGGAATAGTGCATCAACCCCAAATCCTTCATGTCGAACTTTGATGCCAGGTTCCTCTTGCAGTCCTCTATGAGCCCTAATGATCCTGTCAAAAAGAGATCATCCACATACAAAACTAGAATGAGTGGCTCACCCGCTAACATCAAATAGTAAAGGTTGGGATCTGCGTCACTCTTGACGAATCCCATCTGCTGCAAGTAGCTGTCAATCTTACCATACCATGCCCTAGGAGCCTGCTTGAGTCCGTATAGAGCTTTCTTCAGTTTGCACACGAGTGTGCTTCTCATGTGTCTCAAAGCCCTCAGGCTGTTCTTTGTACACTTCTTCCTCTATCACCTTGTCCAAGAAGGCTATCCTGACGTCCATCTGGTGAATCTGCCATCCCATTTGAGCTGCTAGGGATATAACTGACCAGATAGAAGTGTATCTAGCATTTGGGGTGAAGGTCTCCTCATAATCTATCCCTTCTTTCTGTGCATACCCCTTTTCCATGAACCTAGCCTTGTATTTCTCCACATTGCCGTTTGCAGCATATTTGATCTTGTAGATCCATCTAGAACCTACAACTGATCTAACTTCCGGACTTGGCACTACCTCCCAAACATCATTCGTCATGATAGAACTATACTCTTCTACCATGGCATCTACCCATACTTGATGCTGTGTGTCTTCCTGAAAGCTGGAAGGTTTTGCAACCTGACCTACCAATGCTTGGTACCTGTCAGGCTGTCTGCGCTGTCTTTTGTTTGTCCTAGGAGTTCCAATAAACTCCTCTGCATCTTTCAATGTCTAATGAACTAGAGTTGCGGGGGAGTGTCCCCCCCCCCCTCAAACCCGCTCCCAATTCGCGCTCCGGGGGGGAGCGGGTCGAGAGCGCGTTCCTGACAAAAGAATTTCCGCTCCCTGCCAATTTTGGGAGCGTTGTCGCTCTCGTCGCTCTAGGAGCGAAAATTACAGCCCAGGAGCGATCAGGGAGGGATCGCTCCCGATCGTTCCCAGGCTTTAGATTTTCGCTCCGGGAGCGAATCGGGCGGCGCCGGGAGCGATCCAGCGGAAAAAAAATCTGCAGACGCAAAAAAAAATCAAATTTAAAAAAAAAATTGTTTTAAAAATCTAATGGGGCTAAAAATATTTCATTATCACTTGAATGAGTTGAGTAGAAGCTGGAGAGCAAGAGCAAAGGAGCGAGGAAAGCGTCGAGGAGCAAGGAGCAAGCCTGCAAAGAGGTAAGTAACTTAGTAATTTAGTTAGTTTAGTTAGTTTAATTTAGTTGGGTAGTAATTTAGTTAGTTTAATTTAGTTTATTAACTATATTTAGTAAAAAATCCATGAATCTGAATTAAATTAATTAATCTAAATAAATTAAATTAATTGATCTAAATAAATTAAATTAATTTGTAGATTCAAAAGCCTACAAATATCAAACATCATGGACTTGGCTATATTTCTTGGCATTTTCCTCTTTTTGGTCCCTTTTATGGTTATTATGGTGCTAGAGAGTAGGAAACGGAGGGGCCAAAATGAAGAGGGGGATGAAGAAGCTGGAGAAAGTGGATTTGATGAAAGCCCCGGTGAGGAGTTGGAGGAGGGTGAACATGACTCTCAAAAAACTAAACAAGACCAAACCCCATTGTGGAAATATGTTAACAGGGCTGAAACAGGGAGGAGGTGGAACCACTAAATTTCATTGCCCCCATTGCAACAACGATTACACGGGTTCATACACCCGTGCCAGAAGACACCTCTGCGGGAAAAGGCCATGGGATGGAGACAAACAAATAGGAATCAAAACTTGTCTAGCGGTGTCAACAGCAGATAGAGCCAAATACATAAGGGAAGAGGAGGAAGCCAAATACAAAAAAAAAAAATCAAGGGGTTTCTTTGAACCAAGCTCACAATCACAAGCACAAAGAACTCCTTCAGCATCCTCCCAAGACAGTGGATATGGAGGCACAGGGTCATCAACTTTAAGGCGTAGAACCATATCAGATTTCCTTGATGAGGGGTGTAGGAATAATGTGGATTCAAAGGTTTACAGGTTTCTCTATGCATGTGGAATACCATTCAATGTTCTTCGCTCACCTTATTGGCACGAAATGGCTTCTGCCATAAATGATGCCCCTAAAGGATACAAGAGCCCTGGGTATGACAAGGCAAGAATAGTTGGACTTGATCATGAAAAAGCAAAAATATCACTTTCTTTGAATAGAATGACAAGTTCTTGGACTAACCATGGGGTGTCCATTGTATTTGATGGATGGACAAATGTAAAAGGCAAGCCATTGATAAGTGTTCTTGCTGTGTCTGTTAGTGGTGCCATCTTTCTAACTGCACATGATTACTCTCAGACAAGTTCAGGACCACCATCAACATTGCAGAAGCATTACTTGAAACAATTGACCGTATTGGGCCATACAATGTCATTCAAGTCATCACTGATAATGCTGCTAATTGTAAGGCAGCGGGAGCAATTATTGAGGATAAATGCCCCAACATATTTTGGTCTGGATGTTTGGTTCACACATTGAACCTTCTGATGCATGATGTTGTCAAGAACAAAAATGCACAATACAAATGGATCGGTGATTTGTACAAGAAAGGCAAACAAATGATAAAATTTATTACAATTCATAGCAATACCCATGGCCTTTTCCGCAGTCACTCGAGATTGGAGTTGTTGAAGATTGCGAAGACCAGATTTGGTAGCTTTTACCTCACCTTCAGGCGCCTTTTGAAGGTAAGAGAGTCATTGGCTAGCATGGTATCAAGTCCACATTGGCAAGTATTAAAGGAAGGGCTACAAATGTAGCTGACAGGCGAGGTTTTGAACTGGTGGAGGAGGCCGCTCTTGATAGTCAATTTTGGACAAGTGTGAGGCAAGTATTGGATTTCACCAAGCCCATTTATCACATGATTCGGTTTGCAGAAACAGACAAACCAGTGATTGGCGAGGTGTATGAGCAGATGGATACCATGTTGAGGCAAATAAAAGATATTGTTCATAACAGAGATCCCAACTTGTACAAACTGATTCATGATTGTGTGTGTGAACGGTGGAATAGACT